>JBBBDQ010028354.1:0-67028 GCA_037127315.1 Ascarosepion bandense | reverse complement strand
CATACATACATACATCCCTATGTACGTATATACTCTGTCAACAATTACTACTATGAACATTTTCTACAAATCTTGATACCCTTAACTCAACTTTAACATTGTACACGAACTCTACCCTTAACTTCTTAATAATGTTTCTGATTGCTTATTAACTTGGGAAAACAGAAACTACGGAAAATATTTACATTCACTTACTTCATCAAACGAAAAAAATTAAGAATATTAAAAAAATTAAATAAAAGATGAATCTAATTTTCATTGTCTATTACACCCAAACGGTGTGTTGGGTGAATTATCGCAATTTTACATTTTTAATTTTTTGCGCATGCGCATTGTTTTTAATTCACGCCGGAAGCTCCAATACAAACATTTCAAAGTGTTTGAGTGTCAATCTAAAGACATTGAATAAGATTCGGAAAGAGTTAGCAGATATATCCAGTCAACAACATGGAGTTTTGAGTGATCACTCATCTTCCTACGGGGCTTCAGACTCAATACCGTGAAGATAGTGCTACCCCGGGTCAAATGGGGGGAAAGCTGGAAAACCCTATGCACACATGCATTAGAAACCAGTGATGGACGTCAGACAATTTCTGTGACCACGTCAACCCTTTACATCTGATCACCTAAATCCCGAGACTGCAGTACCCTTAATTAGTATATGTGGTGCTCAGTTGAGCGAGAGACTAACAAAAAATGAACTGAAAGCAACGATTATGGCAGCATTCACCAATTTGAACAAGGAGCTCGTCCAAAAGAGATGCAGGAGATTCCAAAATCGTCTGTAGGCCGTGGTTGAAGCCAATAGCAATTTTATTGAATAAATTAACTGTTTAGTATTACAAGGTATGTTTGTATAATTTTGGTAAATATATCTTTTAAAAATGATATGTTATTTTTAATTTTTGCGTAATAAAGACGAAAATTTATCCACCGCACCGTATATATATACCAGCAGTATAACCTGGCGTTGCTCGGGTGTAATGAAAGCTTTAAAACTAATCCATGGTCCTCGAGCTCAGACACTTTGGACGTTGGCACGAAAGACTAAAAAGCAATAATTGTTTCCAGTTAAAGCAAAACTATAGACTGAAAGAAAAATGAATGGATGTAAGTCAAATTTTGATTTCCTGGTATCGATATCAAATAAGTTCTTTTGGTCGTAAACTGAATTTTGAAGGCTAAATAAGTCCTCTGAGTAAATGGTATCATGGCTGAGACTAAGAACTACAATTATACCCACTTAGAGCCAAACCCGAAGCAAAAACTAAAATAAAAGGGCTGAAAAAAAAAAATACAGACATACAGGCAGATAAACAGGCACACACACAAACATCTTAGCTTATATATATATATTATCGATTTTTTGCACTATTATAAGAACTGCAACCTGGAAACTTCTGAATATCGTTTCTTATGTCTTTGTCTATGAGTGTATCAAATGTGATTAAAATCGAGCCATTCCTTCTATAACCCGATTTTTCGATTATAGATTTTCGATATTTATCGGGGGTACCGCGACACAAAACATAGCCAAGAACACTCGCAGACGCTTATAGTACAACTGTGTAAATTTTCAAGAAAATCGGTTCAGCCGTTTCGGAGTCTATAGGTAACGGACACACACACACACACACACACACATACACACACACACAAAGTTCCATTTATAAATAAGTTTATCTATATAGACCAAGTCTTTCATTGTTTTGGATAAAATACTAACAACTTTTATGTTGACTGTCTAACCTGATCTAGTCGATCAACTAAACACACAATTGAATTCAAATTACAAACTTGAGAAACACCTTCCTGGATGTCAACTAACAACGCGTTCACAACAGTTTAAGACTCAGTATCCACCGGAAATCAACCAACAAAAACGACCTAATCTCATATAACAACAAAATACAATCCGTTATAATCATCAGATTCTAATCAGAATATTTTTTTTTTAATCATATCACCCCGAGCAAGGCGGTAACGCCACTGATGTGCAGGGGGCTACATAGGAGTGAGAAGATTGGAAAAGAGAAAACCGGAAACCGCATCTTAAACAGGAAACAAGGGATGAGCCTCTCCACCTGTTCAATAAACGTGGCTGGAGTGTGAACCGGGCGATAGTTTAGTCTATCTACTCCAATTGAAAAAAAAAAGTGAGAAGATTGAAAAAGAGAAAACCGGAAACCGCATCCTAAACAGGAAACAAGGGATGAGCCTCTTCACCTGTTCAATAGACGTGGGTGGAGTGTGAACCGGGTGATGCAGCCTGCATATTATTTTATTATTTTTATTATTTACACGAAACAAAGAAATACACTGATAGCAATTACAAACTTCTCCACTACCCTCAATGCGAAACAAACGGCCTATAAAATATCACAAAACAAAAAACAGCCCCTCCTGACAAACCAATGAGTAAAAAATATATATTTGGACCTTGAAGAAGTTCTCGCTGATTTTTCATGAAAAGTAATATATTATTTATAAAAATTAGTAAGAAACACGCCACTAAAATTATTGTTCATCGCTAACCACTACTTATTTCCACATTTCTGGCATTATTTGAATTCCACGTCGGAAAAACGACATGTCTTTTTGGGTTAACCACGAGTCGACCCATTTTTTTGGCACCTTCATAAGGATAAAAATTGTTGTACAGCCAGGCCATGTGCCATCAATCGGAACAAGTGATAATCGGACGGTGAAATGTCTGGTGAATACGGCGGGTGGGGTAGGATTTCCCATTTAAAGTTTCCAAGTAAGTTTTCACCCGTTTTGCAACAAGTGGCCTAGCATTGTCATGTTTCAAAATCCTTTTGTCGTGTCCTGCTCGTATAGCGGCCATTTTTATTTAACGCTCGCATCAGTTGTAGTCGATAGCGGTTTCTCAAGATGGTTTCGCTCGGATCGAGCAGCTTAAGCTACACCCAGCTGGTTCCACCAAACGCTAAATAAAAGCTTTTAACCATGGATATTCAGCTTTGCCGTCGATGTTGTTGCATGACCGAACTTACCCTACAATCATCTGTGCTTAGGGTCATTGAAGTGTATCCACTTTTCATTGCCGGTCACGATACGATGCAAAATGTCTTTTCTTTTCTGCCGTTGAATCAGCTGTTCATACTCAAGAAGCGGTTCGACGTCTCTCGGCTTCAACTCGTATGCACCCAATGTCCTTGCTTTTGAATCATTCCTAACGCTTCTAAACGTTTCGAAACTGTTGTATTATCAACTCTTAATGAGCTTGCGCCTGACATGAGTCTTCATAAAGTAATGCCTTCAATTCTTCGTCTTCAAACATTGTCGGTGCGTTAGAGCGTTTTTTTCAGCATCAAAATCATTTTTGAAGCGTCTAAAACACTCTCTGCATGTTTCTTTCCGACCGAGCTACAGATTTCTTTTCAATAAAGTAGTGCAGTAAAATTCCCCGCAAATACACTTTCCTTGGCACGAAATCCGACATGTTTAAAGCTATGAAAACAAAGTTGTTTACACTTCGGCGAAATGACATACACTGAATTTCAAGCTTGCTTATAGCACTTCTTTAGCATTTGAAACTACAGACACGCAATTCTGGAAATGCCGTTTGTTAGACAATAGCGAGAACTTATTTAAGGTTCTAATATAACCCTACCAACTAACTCTGTTACATCTACAATTGAAAACAATCTATCTAAAATTAACACAAAACTTGTCACTACTACATCCAAAGAAAATACTTAACAAAACAGTAAGCTAAAATTTTAAGGAGGTATTTAATCCATCGACTGCTATATATATATATATATATAGTGCTTAATTATTATAATATTTAGCGCCAATGTTGTTGTTTTTTAGTGGTTTTACTGATAAAATGTATATATGCAAGCAAGTTTTTTATCGTAAAGTGCTCTATATTGGGGTGGAGATAGAGCGTTGATAAGTACAAAGAGTTTATTTAACTGAGTAGATTCATGCCAACTTCGAAGTTTCGTGAGGGCGTCGTTATGACGTTCTCACTCGTCATATATATATATATATATATATATATATATATATATATATATATATAAAATAAGCATCTTTAGATATTATTTCATTGGATATCCTCAGGAGTTGATCGAGCCATTGTAATCTAATTTAAAATGTTTGAAGATATCACTTAAAAACTAAAACCAATAAAACACATTGTTCTTTCCCTTTGAAATAAAGCAGCATATTTAATTAATTTTAAATCCGTTAATCTTTGCAATTAAATTACTCGGCTTAGATTGACAAAGCCCTAAAAATTAAATTCGACACCGATGCCAATAGCAATGAATTTGTGGCCGACGGAAAGGGGTAAATGTTTTAGACCATTTTGACCTGATTATCCTTTTAGTCTTAGCTTAATCGCTTATTAGGATTAACAAACGAGGCAACTGAATCATTTAATCTCCATCTCTTCCGCAGTGCATTGTCGACTTAATCTACATTTGATTAAAATATACACCTGGGAATTTGGCTCAACTGTTATAGAAGATTACTAGCAGTACCTGAGGTCTGCAGTTTCATTCAGAATAACTAAAATACACTTGGTAATGCAAAGGTGTTCTTCTCAGCTCCGAATCTGTCATACGAGCCTCCCCTCATTCAACTAAATAACGATTTTAATGAGGTAGTATTCATATAAAATACCGGTTTATTGTAATCAAATAATGTACAATAATAGATCATATCCAGTATAGGTGAACAATTCAACTAGAAAAATTGAAAATAAATAGAATGTATCTAAATACAAATTAGAGACCTGTCATAATAGATCATTCCAGCCTATGTACAATAATGAATCATATGCAATATAGGTGAACAATTCAACTAGAAAAATTGAAAATAAATAGAATGTATCTAAATACAAATTAGAGACCTGTCATAATAGATCATTCCAGCCTATGTACAATAATGAATCATATGCAATATAGGTGAACAATTCAACTAGAAAAATTGAAAATAAATACAATGTATCTAAATACAAATTAGAGACCTGTCATAATAGATCATTCCAGCCTATGTACAATAATGAATCATATGCAATATAGGTGAACAATTCAACTAGAAAAATTGAAAATAAATAGAATGTATCTAAATACAAATTAGAGACCTGTCATAATAGATCATTCCAGCCTATGTACAATAATGAATCATATGCAATATAGGTGGACAATTCAACTAGAAAATTGAAAATAAATACAATGTATCTAAATACAAATTAGAGACCTGTCATAATAGATCATTCCAGCCTATGTACGAAAATGGATCATATGCAATATAGGTGGACAATTCGACTAGAAAATTGAAAATAAATACAATGTATCTAAATACAAATTAGAGACCTGTCATAATAGATCATTCCATCTTAAAAAATCAACAATGTTTACCGGCAATTTTTTTTTTAACATCAACTTGTGATTTTTCTTGAGATTTAACTTTGTGAAGCATTTTTTACTGTCTCAGTAATCGAGGCGTCAAGCACGTATCTTTATTAAGAAGAAGGTAGGTGTTTACCTTTACGTTTTTTTTTCTTCTTTACTTCTTGGAAACTTTCTGTTATTCAAAGTGTAAGGTCTTAAGCAAAGTTGTCTGTCCGTTACACCAACGTAGTTGGTTTTCTTTAATAGCATACGCGCGCGCACTCACACACACATATATATACAGGGTCAGTGCAAAAATCTCGTAGGCACCACCTACATCTAGGATACGGCCTAACTCAATTTTTATACGGTGGAATTCATACCTAAAAACAAATTTAGAGACATGTCATAATCGTTCCTTCCATCATAAATCAACAATGTTTTGCGGCATTTCATATTAAAAAGTTAAATAACTTAAGGGTCACGAAGCCCACGATCTGGCTTTCCACCTACCCGTCGGGGGGGATTCGGGGGGTTGTACGAGATGGCTGGTTGTGCGTTGTGGTGCAGTGGATATCGACTCGGAACGACAAATCGCTGAGCCGAATTCGAATTCCAGTTAAAATCCTTGCATTCACTTACGCACAAATACCCTTGGGAAAAGGTATTAATCCGTCTCTTCCCTCCAGTTATGCGTTAAATAATAGGACAGATTGGGTTCTATAGCCTTGGCTGGCAACCAGTCTACCGCCGAAACCAATGGCAACCTACTGCAGGATAATCTTTTGCCCAGTCAGTCATGTCTCTTTCGAGACATGATCACCCAAAGCGTGTATCACGAAAGGCACTTAACTGACTGACTGAATATAATAATTGGAAACATGATTAATGCTCTTACTGGACATAAAGTGAGGGACTGGTTTTTCATTGTTATGAAGTAATAAACTGATCACCCACAAGTTACTACTTAATAATATAATACCTCCCTTCCCTCTATAGCTACGAGTCAAATAACAGGAGAGTTTGGGTTCTATAAGCTTGGCTGACAACCAGTCTACCGTAGAAAGCAATGGCAACCTACTGAAGTATAACCTTCTACCCAGTCAGTCATATCTCTTTCGAGACATGATCATCCAGAGCGTTTATCACGAATGCCACTTCATTGACTAACGAGCTGGCCCTGGTAGCAGTAAGTAAATCTAATGATTGGTTGCGTCTGCATACTTTGACGCCGTAAAAATGCCGTAAAAATGCTCAGAATTGCGTCCCTTGTCCTCTAATCTCCAATACCCCGATCAGAGTCAGTTTGAACCCCGGCTTGGCTGATCATATCAAAGAGATCTAAAAATAATACTGGTCAACACAATTTTTAGTGCCAAGAAAAAAAAAACACGTTCTTTTTAGCTAATTTGATGGTTCTGATTCCGAAATTGACATTAGATTTTTGTTATTTGTCTATATTTCTGAGATGAGGTAGTATTTACAGTATTTACATTATTCGGACTATTGTCCTCGTCTTTGTTGCTATTTGTACGATGTTTCGGCTGTTGTACGCTACGGCGTTCTTCAGGTTCTAGGAATTTCAAACTAAATCCTTTTTTTGCAATCAATGGGGTATATCAACTTCATTCCTTGCGTAAAGCCTCGATCAGAAGTCACGAGTTATCACCCTCTAACCCTGCAAGTTACTTGTTCACCACTGCTGTAGCCTGGTATTCAGCTCTCAACTCTTTGGGTCATGTCACAGGAACTAACCAACGTCTATATCCACTGGGCCATGTGTCCTGTAGGATATACCTCAGTGATTGTAATAAAGGGTTCGGTTCAGAATTGAAGAAGGTCGCAGCGTACGACGGCTGAAACGTCGTATAAATGGCAACAATAATGTAAGTACTGTATATTTTTATTGTTAGCTACCATGTCGGACGTGTCCTGGCTGCAATGAAGGAAATCGGCGATTGACAATAGTTGATGGCGTCACCATACTTTGACATCGTAGAAATGCTCAGAATGTCATCTCTTGTGCTCTAACAACATTCGAGTCAGTTTGAACCCCGGCTCGGCTGATCATAGCAAAGCGATGTAAATAATTAGTTTTCGAGCACGGTATGTTTGTAGGTACCAGACCGATAGAATATTCTATTCCTGAAACTGAAGAAACCTGCCTCGATCTTGGGTGTCATATATGTACACTGACGATATCAGATGAAAGGTTGTACCACCCAGCGCAGGTGGTTCTGTAGCCGCTATCATTTCTTTCCTATCTTCCTTCAGGAAGATAGGAAACTAGCGGTTTTCAACTATCTCTTTGACCTTCAGTGTCCTGTGAGTGTCCAATTCTCAAATCCCTTTTTTCTCATTTTATGTCCTAAAAATTTTAACTCTCTTATTCTGAGTATAAGCTTCGGTTTTGTTTTGAAGAATGAAGATCAATCAATATCTAAAGTTATTTATAAATGGAACTTTGTCTATGTGTGTGTATGTGTGTGTGTGTCTGTGAGTGTATGTCCGTTACCTATAAACTCCGAAACGTTTGAACAGATTTTCTTGAAAATTTACACTGTTGTACCATAGGCGTCTGCGAGTGTTCTTAGCTAGGTTTTGTGTCGAGGTACCCCCGATAAATATCGAAAATCGATAATCGAATAAATCGGGTTATAGAAGGAGTGGTCCGATTTTAATCAAATTTGATACACTCAAAGACAAAGACATAAGAAACGATATTCAGAAGTTTCAAGGTTGCAGTTCTTACAATAGTGCAGAGAAATCGATAATATATATATATATATATATATATATATATATATATATAAAAGGCAAGATGTTTGTGTGTGTGTCTGTTTATCTGTCTATATGTCCTTTATACAAATCCACAATTTTTTTTCGATTTTCACCAAACTTCACACAAATATTCTTTAAGCTTCTGGTCAGGTCATGGGCGACTTATTTATTCCAACTTTTCCCCGATATTGGAACTCGATACCCCCATATCCAGTCAGGTTTGATCAAGATCAGAATTTCAGCCCATTTATCGTGGTTCTTGCTGCAGAATCTGCTCTAACTTGGTAAAATTATAGTTTTTAGACTTAAACATTAGTAGATCTTCTCAGACGACTCATTTTCCCCGATATCGGAAATTGATACACCCGATATCGGAAATTGATACCCCCGATATCGGAAATCGATAATGATTTTTAGTCTTTCGTGCCAACGTCCAAAGAGTCTGAGCCCTAGGACCATAGATTAGTTTTAAAGCTTTCATTATAGCCGAGCAACACCGGGCTATACTGCTAGTGTACAATATGCCAAGCTGTACTCATGGTTAAACACATTTTAATGAATGTAGTTTTGGTTGATTCTGATTAGCGCCATATCAGCCTCTAAGCAAAAATCTAAATATCTTAAACACAATTTTAGGGTCTCAATTATACATATTTTGAACGCAACTGTATGCATTCAACTACAAATAAAATGTATTGTCGGCCATTTTGCTATAAAATGTATTGTTGGCAATTTTAGTATAAACAGGTATTATTGGTTGACTGATTTTATTTAGTTGGATATTAAACTCGGGTTATTTAGTGCCAAAATCTAAATATTTTGAGCATAAATTTATGGCTTTAAATAAATATATTTTGAACGCAATTTTATGCCTTCAATTATAAAATGATTGTTCTTAATCTTAGGTTAAATAGGCATTGTTGGTTGCCCGATTTTATTTAGCTGCATATCAATTTCAATGTGTTATTTAGTACCGAAATCTAAATATTTTGAACACAATTTTATGGCTTCAAGTACAGATAAAATCTATTGTTCGTAATAAAATGAATCGTTGATTTAGATTGCTTTGTATTGTTGGTAATTTTACTATAAATATTTATTGCTGGTATTTTAAAAATATTTTGATGTATTTATTGCTGGTACTTTAAAAAAATATTTTGATGTATTTATTGTTGGTATTTTTTATATTTTGATGTATTTATTGCTGGTATTTTTATATTTTGATGTATTTATTGTTGGTATTTTTTATATTTTGATGTATTTATTGCTGGTATTTTTTGTACTTTAATGTATTTATTGCTGGTATTTTTATATTTTGATGTATTTATTGTTGGTATTTTTTATATTTTGATGTATTTATTAATGGTATTTTTTATATTTTGATGTATTTATTGTTGGTATTTTTTGTATTTTGATGGATTTACTGCTGGTATTTTTTATATTTTGATGTATCCATTGCTGGAATTTTTTTATATTTTGATGTATTTATTGTTGGTATTTTTTTTATATTTTGATGTATTTATTGTTGGTATTTTTTTATATTTTGATGTATTTATTGTTCGTATTTTTTTATATTTTGATGTATTTATTGCTGGTATTTTTACTATAAAAATGTATTTTTTACTTTCATTTGTTTTTGTTTGACGATTAACTATTTGCCCATAGCTGAGACACATACTGCTACCCCGAGTCATAGTGGACCTTGGAACAACAGCAACTAAGAGGTGGACTTACGCGCATAAAAATCACCAATCCCCCGATCAGCCTTTTCTGCTGGATGTAGTTTATCGTCATACTAAAGTCTATATACTATGAAGAAGATCCCAAGCCAGGGTGGACCACGAAACGACAGCAATGAAGAGGTGATTCCACGCTTATCAAAACATCTAATCTACTAATCGGAGGTCTAAGAGCCGGATGTAGTTTATCGTCATACCAAAGTTTCTAAATTATGAAGAAGATCCTAAGTCAGGGTGGACCTCGAAACGTCAACAATGAAGAGTTGGTTCCACGCTTATTAAAACCTCTAATCTACCAATCAGAGACCTTAAAACCGGATGTAGTTTATTGTCATACCAAAGACTATATATTATGATGAAGATACTAGGTCAGGTTGGACCTCGAAGCAGCAACAATGAAGAGGTGATTTCATGCTTATCAAAACCTCTAATCTACCAATCAGAAGCCTTAGAGCCGGATGTAGTTTATCGTCATACCAAAGACTATATATTATGAAGACGTTCCCAGGTCAGGTTAGACCTCGAATCGACAGCAATGAAGAGGTGAGTCCACGCTTTTCAAAACCTCAAATCTCCCAATCAGAGGCCTTAGAGCCAGATGTAGTTTATTGTCATATCCATGACTAATGAATGTACTAACTTTGCACCTGAAGGCATAAATACTACATTGGAATCAACATAAAAAAACTGTTTGAAAATATCGAAACCGTCAAGGTAATGTCGTACCTTAAATCAATATCGTATATATTGGCGTACATGGTGACTGTGCGTATAATACGCGGCCAAATGTTTAAGTTATAATGTAGGTTTCGGGTTATATTCACTGTGCAGGACGAATCCAGTCCGAATTAATCATATTTTTAAATGTATTGTATTAAATTTATTAAATAAATTCAGTAAGCATATATTTTCTTTTCATTCAAATTCTAATGGAAAAATACAAAGGAAAATACTGTCAATAAACTACCACAATCTGCACGACCTCATGAGTGGGTGCTGTGTTTTCGACAGGTTATGGTAGCCTGAAAGACTTTTCCCCACTATCTATTCATTTCATTTTCGACAGGTTATGGTAGCCTGAAAGACTTTTCCCCACTATCTATTCATTTCATTTTCGACAGGTTATGGTAGCCTGAAAGACTTTTCCCCACTATCTATTCATTTCATTTTCGACAGGTTATGGTAGCCTGAAAGACTTTTCCCCACTATCTATTCATTTCATTATTCTCGAGTGTGATCTTTAAATGGCTCGTTGAGACACACATCCAGTTGTGTTTGTGTTCAAGAGTTTGAGTTTTGTTTAACGGCATATCAACACCTCTGTGGGTTATTTATTACCAAAAAGCTAGATTTTTAAGGTATTTTTTTTAATGTTCGGTTATTGTGAGACGTTTGATTTTGTCAGATTTTAATAAAAATTTTTTGTTTTTATTCTTTTTTATTTTAGAGTTTGAGTTTTGTTTAATGGCATATCAGCACCTCTGTGGGTCATTTAATACCAAAAAGCTAGGGTTTTAAGATATTTTTAAAAATGTTTGGTTATTGTGAGAAGGTTGATTTAGTCAGATTTTGATGATTAATTCTGTTTTATTTTTTATTTTATTTTAGAAAACTGAAGACGTTTTCTAGTTTTGTATTCAAAAATGTATTGCTGGTATTTTTTTCTTTCAAAATGTGTTAAGGTAATAATGTTTTTCCTTCAAAGTCTATTTTTATGTACATATATTTCTATAAAAGTGTATTTTCATACTTTCATAGTGTTTTTATCCAAGTTTGGGGGTTAACTATTTGCCCATAGCTGGGACTCTTACAGGTGCTACCACTCCGGGTCAGGGTGGACCTGGTAACAACAGCAATTAAAAGGTGGTTTCATGCTCTTTACAACCTCCCAATCAGAGGTCTTGCTGCCAGATGCAGTTTACCGTCATACCTAGGAACGTTTTTGTTCAACATCATCGAGAACAGGGGGTGAGATATTGTCAAGTAATTTCCAAAATCTGCAGCATGTCATGGATGGGTGCTGTGTTATCGGTAGCATGAATGACCTTTCCCCGTTATCCATGCACGTGTTCCACGGTTCCCTGAGGTGATCTTTAAATTGCTTGTTGAGAAACACATCCGATTGTGTTTTTGTTCAACATCATCGAAAAAAGAAGGCAAGATATTATCCATTGACTACCACGATCTACACTTACCGTTACCTCTACCATACAGATACTGTTAACCGGTAATCAGTAGCGATTCTACGGGTGGCAGAAGGGGCCAAGATACCGCCTGAATTTTGCTGGTTTCTCGATTGCTCCATCTTTAATAAGCTTAAAAATTTATGAAACTGATCAGTCTCTGATTTTGATAAGATTTGATCTTCAGCACTTTTCCCTTTGCGTTTTCTTGTTCATTTAGCCTTTTAAGGACACATACAGAGACCAGTTTGAAAGAAAAAATAAACAAAATAAAACAACCAGTTAGATAGAAACAGACATTGTTAGGGAGGGAAAGAAACTTAATAGTCATATTTTCATATCTGAAGGAAGGCGTTAATTAGAAATAATGTCCTCAACTTGATATGTAGATACATTGGCAGTCAATAATTTATGGCCGAATAAAAAATTGGTCAGTAATTTTCTCCAGTCTACTGAAGAATTCCCAGACGCCGAATTTCTATGTCGTGTACTATGAAAATGATGACGCAGCTTGAGCTTTTCCTCCTCTTCAACAGAAAAATCTCGGCCTTTAAGTGGCACCTCCCCACTTTCAGAGTTCCACAATCGCCACTGCCGGTAACGATAACACAATCTCCCATACTAACAACATAAACCACATGATTTAAGGTTCACATTTTATACCTGTAGTATAAGACAACTTTCTACTGGGGGGGGGGGGGGATTTTTAAGGTTAAAAGATTGTCTTATAGCGGGTATCTTATCTTATTTATTCTTTTTCTAGTTGTAGTAGGATTCCGTTCTAATGAAGGGTAATTGTATACCGTGCAGGTTAACGGAATTTGGCCTTGTGGGAAGATAGCCCACTATAATTTATAAAATGATTATAAAATCAAGAAAGGCAATTTGAGTATAAAATAACATTTATATATATACACATTTCAATTAATGTTTTTACAATTAAAATAATACTTGAATATAAGTCCAACGGAGGTTAAAGTGTTCATGGAAAATATAATACTGAAAAGATAAAAGGCTTAGTAATGTGGAAGCGTCTTGTAGGTAAAGAATGTTCATTTAGGAGTTGCCACTTCTAAGGTCAGTAGGTCAGCAAGTTGGTTTGTGTGGAATGTCTTTGAAAAGGTCAGTTACTATTTCTGAGGAATGTCTTTGAAAAGGACGTTAAGTACTTATGAGACAGGGAGGAGGAAAGAGGTCAGCATAGTAGCCGCTCGACTCAAGTCAAGAGGAGGCACTGATAACTAGCCTAAGATTCCTTCTGTCTGACGAAGCTTTTGTGTCTCCGCTTTTTATATCTGCTTTTTGGATCAAAAGCTAGTTTTGAATTTCAGCCTTGTATTTGATTCCTAGCTTCCAATTGGCTGGTAAATAAAATTCGCATAGGCTCGCGAAATGGTTATTTGATATTTGATTAATTTTTATTTTTCAACCGGAACATCTGCACGGATCCACTTGCGCGGAAATGATTTTTATTCATTAGATTTCTGGTCAGCATAGAGCCAACATCCGGTTTGCTCGCTTTTACTCGGTCTTGAACACCAACATAAATTAAAGTTTTAACTTTTTTCCATTGTAGTATTCCGAATATTTGCCTGTTCCTTTTGACTTGCTATTAATAACCTCCCTTTGTTGTTGACTCTTCAGTAGAAAATATGGCCACCTTGTTTGTTCTTTAAGGCCTTCTAAAAGGTCTCACGTCCTCTTGTTATTACTTCATCCATCCATAGTTCGGGTATTTTTCTTTTTTGAGTAGACTTTAAGCATAAATTGTTCAATGTCTTTTGAGTGCTTTTGGCTTTCAGAAACCATTATCAAAGAACATTATGTGTGTCGCCAGGATTGACTGTAGAAAAGCTTTTAAAAGCCATTTTTATTTTTTACAAGTATTGTGTTTTCCCGCTTAGTAAATATATTTCACAACGAAAAGAAACAAAAGAAAAAGAAAGACAAACAAAACAAAACAAAAAACCCGATACGACGCCGCGTCTGATGCGTGAAAACGCGAGACTTGAAAAAACCTGACATGGTACTCAACAAACTCGTGAAGTCTCAACCTTCGAAAATCTCAAAATAAAACAAGAATTAATAAAAGTATTTCATGTTTTTATTTGTTTCACTCCAAGCAATGGGATGTAACACCTCGGTGGAGGTCCGAACAATTCCTCCCGTGGCCGTTCTCCACGCTGTGATGTTGCCGGGGGTTGATTGAAAAAGTCGAAGTCTCAAGCTGGGGGTACAAGATAAACTATAAGGAACGAACTTCCACAACTTGGATGAGTTAAATCGATGCTTTATTTCGTTCAGAGTTAGTCTTGCAGTTGAGACAGGCGATGTGACATTCAGCTCTAACTCTAATTAATGGAGATCAAATGCCGAACCGACCGACTCAGACGAACAGAGCTTTCCCTCCTCGGCGCGCCCGACACACGCAGCTACTTCAAGCACACGCCCGGCTGAACTCAACTGATCGGCTCGGAAAAATCACTTGTATTTATATTGAAATAATCGGAAGTCCACTAGAGACCACCGACTTAAAACAAAAGATAAGCATTGGTGACTGTAAGTCCAAAATTTCAAGGTACTTAAATTTTCCTTCCTTTGATGTGTAAACATCTCGCAGACATCCCGTCTGTACTTAGCCTTATTATTTTCCAGGATTTTTTTTTAATCTTTTTATCTTAATAAGCTTCGTGTGAAGGCCGTCGGATGTTTTTATATCCCTGACACTTTACCCGTAACCAGGCGTTTTTTTTATTGCATAGAGAAAGGGAAAATTCTATTATCTTTTCTTTATTTTCTTAATGTGTGGTCAAGATACAGTAAAGACAGTTTTTGACCTGGTCACTAATCTATTTCCTATTTTCTTTTATCACATCAAATCAGTCAAATATTTTAAATTTACTTATAAAAGAAAAAGCGTTTATTTATTTATTTTTTCCTTTTCTTTTTCACTTAGTACTTTTGTTAAACGAAACACATGTTTTTAAACTATTTTTCGATTCTTAACCATTTTCTATTCTTAATCTATTATAATAAAATACATATTTTACAAATCCGCCTTAATATACGCCTAGTTATCGTGTCATAGGGATAATGTCACTGAAACGTAGAGGGTTACAGGCATTGAAAGAGAACGAAATGATTGAAAAGGGGGGGGATTTCAGAAAGGAAATAAAAATGGGAACAGAGTTTTAGAAGACGAAAAATGGCAATTGATGTTGCATTTGAATTTGAAGATTGTAATTATCAGGGAAGCAAGAAATAGGAAGGGAGTTCCACAGGGGGAAGTGCGAGAAAAGAAACTATTAAAGTAGAAGTTGCGGTTGCATATAGTTAGTTAAACAGCAAAACTGTGCGCCCTAAATGCCAATCTAGTAGTATGCTTAAATTCATGTAGTCTGGATACTAGGGGTAAAAATCTTATTAGAACAGTTCCCATGAAAATATTTGAAGAAAAGACAGAGGGAAGCCACGTCACAGTAGTGAGAAAATGACTGAAGTCGGAATTATTGATAAAGATGTATTACATGACAGACATTTATTTAGGATATCGAGATGCATAGCAAGATCACCTGACCAGATATGGCAACTGTATTCAATGCACGTACGAATGGTAGAATGCAAGATGGATTCTGAAGAGAAAAACTTCCTGGCCCGACACAGTGACTTTTTTCTTAAGAAGTTATGCCAATTCCCAGATAATGAAGAAAAGGAAGCTGTGAAGAGCCATCATCCTGAACAGAGAAAGACTACACTAAATTCGAAACCTTGCAAAAAGCAACGAGAAATCAGGTTCACAGAAAATTAAGTAAGAGAAGCCGTGAAGAGCCATGATTGTCTATTCCCTAAAGGGGCAACAACATTTAAAATATTCTTATTTTGTATGGATGTACGGGAGGCTAGCTGTTATCTGTGTGGAAGTAGGATTCGAAACCTGACCTCGTTCTAAAAACCTGACCTTCTAGATGTACAGGGATAAGGAGACGTGGAAGGCCATGATCGCCTACGTCCTGAAAGGACAAAGCACAAAGAAGAAGAAGAAGAAGAAGAAGAAGAATTCAAATCACGTTCTGTCCGGCTGGTTTACGTGACCAAACTGGTAGCGATACGCTTTGTCTAAAAAGAAGTGGAATAAAGGATGAGGGTTCGATCTCTGTCAGAGGCACATCTTTTTTTTTTTTGTTTTTTGCTAAAACTTCTCAATTGAGGCTGGTCATTCATCTCAGTGTTTAAGAGAAAAAAAGGAAAAACAAAAACAGGGATAACAACTGAAATACGTGTACCCACTAAAAATAATTTCTAAAATAGTAAGAAATAAACAAGCTGTCTGTAGGGCCAGGGGGTTTTTATCCGTCTGAAACCATTCTGCACATATACGAGGGTCATTCAATAAATAAGGTGAATTTTTCGGTATAAGGACATCTACGAGGGTCATTCAATAAATAAGGTGAATTTTTCGGTATAAGGACATCTACGAGGGTCATTCAATAAATAAGGTGAATTTTTCGGTATAAGGACATCTACGAGGGTCATTCAATAAATAAGGTGAATTTTTCAGTATAAGGACTTCTACGAGGGTCATTCAATAAATAAGGTGAATTTTTCAGTATAAGGACTTCTAATACAGATAGAAGCTTACTTTTTTTCTTTACTTTTTTTTCAAAGGGATTTAATGTTTTTGCAGATTGAAAAAAAAAAACTTTGAGAGTTTTGGAGAATAACAAAGATGGCCGACTAAGAAGCATGCTCCAGGATCAGAGGTCAGTTATCAAGTTCTTGGTTGCTGAAGGGTGTAAACCAGTTGAAATTCATAGGAGAATGTCAACTGTGTATGGTGCCACATGTTTCAGCAAAAAAAAAAAATGTCTACAAGTGGGCTAAATTGTTTAAAGAAGGACGGAGCAGTGTTGAGGATGAAGACAGGCATGGGAGGCCTACAGAAGTGAGGTCTCCTGAGGTCATCAAATCAGTCAATGACCTCATTCAGTTTGACAGAAGGGTGACAGTGGATGACATTGCAAGTACTTTGAGTCTATCTGTTGGGACAGCACACAAAATGTTTATGATGACCTTGGGTGCCAAAGATGCTTACTGCAGAGCACAAACAGAAGAGGGTCGAGTTGTCCCAGCAGTCCCTCATCCCCCTTGCAGCCCAGACCTTGACCCTTCAGACTTTCACCTGTTTGGTCCCTTGAAAGCGTTCACGAGAGGCACGAAATTTGAAAGCGACGATGAAATCAAAAGTGCTGTGAGCGTTTGTATGAGACACGAGTCCAAAGATTTTTACGCTGAGGGAATACAGAAGCTTGTGCACAGATGAGAAAAGTGTGTGACACTGCTGGGAGACTACGTTGAAAAAAAAGTAAGCTTCTATCTGTATTAGAAGTCCTTATACCGAAAAATTCATCTTATTTATTGAATGACTTTTGTATAAATCTATCATCCACCCGTGCATTGAATACTGCTGCCATATCTGGTCTGGTGCCTCTGCTATCCATCTAGGGGTCCTTGACAAAATCCAGCAGAGAATCTGTAATGTGATCGATCCCAAATTGGCAGCTCAGATACAGTCACTTTCTCACCGGCGCAATGTGGCTTCCCTGTATCTCTTCTATAAATACTTTCACGGCTTTTGCTCCGATTAACTTAGTGTGGCTCCTATGTATAAATTTACTCGAGCCACAAGATTAGCAACGAGGTCTCGCCCTTTTACTGTGAAACCAATAAAATGTAAACGGAAATTCTACTCCAGCAGCTTCTTTTCTCTCACTTCCCGCCTGTGGAATTCCATTCCGTTTACTTGTTTTCCCGATAGCTACAATCTTCAAGAATTTAAATGTAAAGTCAATAGTCATCTCCAATCTCACTGACCTGCATCCTCTCTTTCATGCTCCTTTCTCCGTCCACTCTCATCAGTATTCTCATTCTTCTCTTACCCACTTCCTGATACCCCCTATAACCTGTCACTCTTTCTCATAACTTTCCTCCTATGTAACGCCTGCGCACCTGTGACAGTAAACTGCCTTGCTTGGGGCGATATGATTATAAAAAAAAAAAAGATACACTGGGGGCCAAAATCTTAAGGCCAATGAAAATAAAGAAAAAAATAACTTTTGCATTGTTAGACTGAATCATTTGTAGGGCATCGAAAAATGAAAAAAACAAAAAAAAGTAAAAGTGAACTTAAAAAAAATTAGCATTTAATATGGAAATTTTGAATACTAGGAAATTAGGCTAAATAGTAGCTGGTCAAAAGTTTAAGACTATATTTGAATAAATCTTTTAATTGGTAAACACTTAAGGAAATTTAGTGATTTGTGTTCCAGCATTAGTACAATCAACATCTTTCACTAGTATTTCTTGCGTTACATTCTGTAGAAACATGGCAAAGGCTAAAAAGTTGACAGAAGTTTGAACGTGGCAGAATTGTCGGGCTTCAGATGCAATGTCTCTCTTAACGTAACATCGCTGGTGAGATTGGACGTAGAAAAACCGCTGTTGCAAAATTCTTAAAAGACACGGAATGATACAGAACCAGAATTTCAACTGGTCGGCTCAAGAAAATTTCGTCGGCATTGAGCTGCTGATTCGAAGACACCAGCTGGTCATTGAACCAGAATAAGACCCTTATGGACACAGAATGCGGCTAAAAAAACAAAAACAACAAAAAAACAAAAAAAAAAACAGAAACAATAAGGCAGCATCTGGGAGAGAAAGTCTTTAAAAACACTGAGAATCTTCAAAGTCAACCTTCCTTCCACACCACAAAACAGATTTTTTTAAATTTTCCGAGAAGCGCCAAAAATTGGATATAGAAAAGTGAAGGTTTTGTTCTTTGATGAGAAAAAATAACCTGGATTGTCCAGATAGATTCCAACGTTACTGGCACGATAATGATAGTCCATTGGAGATATTTTCTTTTGCTATGTGCCGATTTAGGGTTTTAAAATCACTCAGTGTACCAACAGCATACGTATTTTTATACAAGTCAAGGTCAATATACCTGGTCTACATTATATTTCATATAGTAGTATATTTCACGGAAAATTCCGGAAATTAACGAAATGAAATTAAAAACTGACATATTTAATTTACTAATGACATATTTTCTTAACAAAATTTCTCATAAATAATCAGCCCGGTAGAAATATATATATAAATATACTGTTTAATTAAAAACAGTATATCTACTCAAATATGATTATCGTTTAAAAATAATGTTCAAACAAATAAATTAAATAGTAATATATACAGTAATGTGTAAACCACATTAATAGAGATAAACTGTTTTTAAAAGTTTTTTTAAAAGTTCTTATTATTAATGGGAGCATTACGCTTACATAGATTTAGTCAATTGTTCAATATCGGCAACATATTTTGTTACTTTGAGTTGTACGCAATTTTCTAAATGTTCGGATGTTAGGCAACTTCGATGGGGGCTTAACACTGCTTTCATGTGAGAGAAAATTTACCCACAGGAATAAGTTGAACCAAAAGCCGAAAGAAGAGAAAAAGCAATTTTCTTCAAACTGATGAAAGATCTTGAGAGGGATGTCCAACAGTTGCGAATAGCAGCAGACTTTTCTAAATTTTCGTCTTTCAGAGACTTCCTTAGTTCAACAAATCGTGCCATTGTAGATTGCTTGGCGTGCCACATATGGCACGCGTGCTGTAGGTTGCCGACCCTGTTCTACATGACACAGTGGAGGAGGTTCCATCAAGTTCCGGAGTGTTATCTCCTACCAAAGAACGATGGAGATTCGTGTTATCAAACTGCGGCTGGTGATATTAGCATCTTGGAGAGAACATTCTTATTGACTGAAGGCCTTGTGTGGAAATGACTGGATCTTTCAGAACAACACTGCAATCCATAATGCCCGCAGAACAAAGGGTAATTTCACGGATAATAGCATGATTCTTTTGGACTATACAGCATTTCCGATCGACCTGAATTCCATTGAAAATGTTTGGGGTGGGTGACAAGGCATGATCTTCGAGAAGCTATTGTCACCACTTGGAATAACATTCCCGTCAGCCTTCTGCAGACGCTTATATTGACCATACCAAAGTGAATTTTTGAAGTTATTCAAAATGACAGTTATGCAGCTTACCAGAGATGTCTTGTTCAGTACCTTCTGTCCTCTTTAGGAGTTCTTTTAATCATGATCTTTAGCCTAATTTTCTAATATTCAAATGGTTCCCTATTAAATGTTAAAAAAGTCTTAAATTTTTATTTTTCCTTTTCTTCTTTTCAATTTTTCTAAGTTTTACTCAAATGAGGATGTGCGTTGTGGTGCAGTGAATATCGGCTCGGAACGAGAAATCGGGGAGCCGATTTCGAATTCCGGTTGAATTCGTTGCATTCATTTTTGCGCAAATACCTTTGGGAAAGGTATTAATCCATCTCGTCTTCCTCCAGCTATGGGTTAAGGACAGATTGGTTTCTATAGCATTGGTTGGCAACCAGTCAACCGCAAAAATTTATAGCAACCTACTGCGGGAAAAATCTTCAATCATGTCTTTTTCGAGACATGATCGCCCAAAGTGTGTATCGTTTATGGCACTTAACTGACTGACTGACTCAAATAAGTTGTCGAGTCTGACAATACAAACGGTATTTTTTCTTTATTTTCATTGTCCTTAATATTTTTATCAGTAGTTGTTGTGGGATCTCCCCTTTGTATATAATAATGGACTCGACTGAGTGTACATATACTCCTGCCATAGAGAGAACAGCAGTAGCTGCCATTGAGTTGATAGAGTATTCGTAGAGATACTGAAGTTTCCAAGAGACTACCGCATCAGAAGTCAGACTATCTCTGAGCTCCACTCAGCTAGAATAATATACACGGATATACTATTTCCAATGACTTCACTTCAAGACTTGTATATATTTATTTCTTACTAATAGTATTCCTGGATTTACTAACCTGCGTTCAAGTTTGTATATTACGTTAAATATAACTTACTTTTCTATCTCCATATCTGTTTTTGTTGTTCATTATTTTGTGCAGTTCCTCCCCTGGAATCCACAACAGTAGTGTATGTAAACAAAGAATAAGTACAATGTTTATTGAAATTCGTAACTTTTCGTTGAAGATCACATTTTCATCATTCTAAACCATCGGCTATTCTCACTAAGGAAGATCAGACGTATAAATATATTTTGCTTTAGGAGCAGGAAACCTTCATATTATTTTTTCTGGAAAACAGGAAAGAATTTAATTATTTACTCATTGGAAAATTTTTTTTTCAAAAAAAAAAAAAAATAAAAAAAAAAAATAAAACAAGATGTCAAATTTTCCCTCATTTACATGGCAGATGTTTACGATTATAATTTTCTGGAGTGAATTTTCTAAATTACTCTGAATCTTTTTAGTAGTGTGACATGCCTTATATATCATACGACCTACTGCTTGAAGTAGGTTGCCAGTGTCTGGTGTCCTGGATATGACGATAAACTACATCTGGCAGCAAAGCCTCTAGGCGGGAGATTGAAGGTTTTGAGGAGCCTAAAAACACCTTTTAATTTTTGTTGTTCACAGGTCCTCCATAACCTGGGGTAATAGCACCTGTTAGAGTCCCAGCTATGAGCAAGATGTGAAAAAAAAAAAAAAAAATCGAAATACTATGAAAGTATAAAAAATAAATTTTTATAGTCAAAAGATGAGCAATACGTAAATATATAAAAAAAATTACAAGCATTACATATTTATAGTAGAATTACCAACAATATATTTTATATGTAGTTGCAAGCATACAATTGCGTTCAAACATATTTAGATTTTACTCCTTTTTCTTTTTTTCTTTTTTCAATTGGATTAGATAGACTAAACTATCGCCCGGTTCACACTCCACCCACGTCTATTGAACAGGTGAAGAGGCTCATCCCTTGTTCCTTGTTTAGGATGTGGTTTCTGGTTTTCTCTTTTCCAATCTTTTCACTCATTTTTCCTTTTTTTTTTCAATTGGAGTAGATAGACTAAACTATCACCCGGTTTACACACCACCCACGTCTATTGGACAGGTGAAGAGGCTCATCCCTTGTTCCCTGTTTAGGATGTGGTTTCCGGTTTTCTCTTTTCCAATCTTTTCACTCATTTTTCCTTTTTTTTTTCAATTGGAGTAGATAGACTAAACTATCACCCGGTTTACACACCACCCACGTCTATTGGACAGGTGAAGAGGCTCATCCCTTGTTCCCTGTTTAGGATGTGGTTTCCGGTTTTCTCTTTTTCAATCTTTTCACTCCTTTTTCTTTTTTTTTTTCAATTGACTAAACTATCGCCCGGTTCACACTCCACCCACGTCTATTGAACAGTTGAAGAGGCTCATTCCTTGTTCCCTGTTTAGGATGTGGTTTCCGTTTTCTCTTTTCCAATCTCTTCACTCTTACGTAGCCCCCTGCACATCAGTGGCGTTACCGCCTTGCTCGGGTGATATGATTAAAAAAAAAAAAAGATTTCGGAATTAAATAACCCATAGAGATGTTGATATGCCGCTAAACCAAATAAACAAAAGAACAATCATGAAAGCTGGAAGCTCAACTCTAGTTTCTTTCTCCCCGACGGGATGTGGCTTCCCTCTGTCTCTTTTACAAATATTTTCACGGCTTTTACTCTGACGAGATTAGCTCCCTGGTGCCTCAACTATACGAATTTACTCGAGCAACTAGATCAAATGTAGCCACTAATTCTCCTTTGATAGCTTCTTTTCCCGAACTTCCCGCCTGTAGAACTTCTTTCCCTGATAGCTACAATATCCAAGAGCTTAAGTGCAACGTCAATTACCATCACTTTCCTTCTTGACGCCCATCTTTCTCTTATCCTTTCCCCGACACCCACAACACATTTATCTTCTTCCTTTTCGCTATACTATCACGTAACTCTCCTCATACCAGCATTCCCACACTTCCCTTATCCATTCTTCGACATCACCTGTAACTTGTTCCTCCTTTTTTACGCTTTCTTCTCATGTAGCCACTCCCGCGCCCCACTGGCAGTACTGTCTTGCTTGGGATAAAACGATTATATAAAAAAACAACTTTTTCATGGGATTAATCCATATAATATCCTACAATTTTAAAAATTAATCAAACTGTATTAAAAAAATATGACAAACCCACAACAAAATGCACATTGCAACCTCTAGCAATTATGTCCACACAAAAATGTATATGCAAAAAAGCTGACTAGCATCTACCATGTATTCAATTATGGAAGTAGAATAACATTTATCATATTTTGAATACTTCAAACCTCTCAAGAAAATTAAATTTTGCTATTAAATGGCCCATTAGATGTTGATATTATGTTTAACAAACTAATCAATCAAAATAATCAATCAACTCACGTCTGGTTTAAATTGTTGATGAAGGCATTCGTCCGTATTTGTTTGAGTTTCTGCTCACGGTGAAAAATGAACTGATTTGTTATGTCGTGGCTGTCAATTACTATGAAGAAAAGATGCCGGTGAAGGATTTTATGCAAAATTTGTTGTTTTTCATCTTTTTTTTTTTTAAAGAGAATATCCATAATTTTTGTGTTCCAATAGTTTGTGATTTAAGGTGAAAAATAATGGTAGCTTAGTTATCACAAACACCTGAAATGAAGAGAGAGATCGGAGAAAGAAAAATAAAGACAGAGAGAGAGAGAGAGAGAGAGAGAGAGAGAGAGAGAGAGAGAGAGAGAGAGAGATGTAAGAAAAAGAGAAAGAGAGAACTATATATAACATGATTGGCGGAAAAAGAAGAAAAATTAAAGAGAGAAAGAGAGAGTGTATGTGTGTGAGAGAATGTGTTTGTACGTGTGTGTGTGTGTGTGTGTGTGTGTGTGTGTGTGTGAGAGAGAGAGAGAGAGAGAGAGAGAGAGAGAGAGAGAGTATGTGTGTCTGTGCTGTATGTGTGTGTTGATATCTCCTGAGCTCTGAACCAAGCTATTACACAAATTAATGTTATGGACCAGGTTAAGGTTCGAAAAAAAACCACACGACCACAAGGGTAGAAATAACAAATATATATTAACAAGAATTAACAATACAAAATGTGGAAAGTGTTAGTATGACTGTCAGTTTGGTTTTGAGGGAACTACTACCAACTCGACTCCCTCTCTCTCTCTTGATAGGCGTAGTATATATAGTGTTAGGAAGAGTTCATTCTGGAGTTACAGGTAAGGACCCATGACACCCACCTCCTAAGCCTTTACCTCGCAGAGGTCTTCAATATTTTTCATCTTCGGATTAATCATCAAAGGCTCTGTAAATGTTCTTTTTCTGCTCGATTTTGCATATCGAATGTGTCAAATATTGTGTCCATTATTTCCTCCTCTTCCTGAGGTAGACCGTTAGAATCCTCTAACAGCCTCTTTTTGATCTGATTTAAATGCCTTTTATGTGAGAACTTCGGACCCTGAATTATGTAAATCATGTTCTCGATCCGTTTCTCTATTGTACCTGGCTCCCAATAGGATGTGTTGTTTTTGAACATTTAGAAAAAAAAAAAAAACTTTCTCCCCCTGGGTTAAATTTTCTTTTCGGTACAAACGATGTTGGTGATTGCTTTGTCTGTTTCAGTATTAACTTGTCGAATACCGATCTAATTTTTCGGGTGAACATTACTTCCGCCGGGGATGGTACCGATGGCGTAGTACTGTTCGGTGTGATTCTATACACTTGCCAGAATTGTTGTAATGACTTTTCTGTTGCCTTAGTGCTATTTTTAGTGTATCTCTCCGCTTGACTGTTTGACCTTGGAGGTTATGGCGGAGATTTTGTGTGTTTCACCTGAAAGGTTTCACAAAATTCTTGAAAGTCCGCAGATGTAAATTGTGTCCCATTATCGGTGACTAGACAATCCACCACTCCGAAGCGAGCAAACAGCTCGTGGAGGCAATTTATCGTCGGCTTAGAAGTAGATTTTTTACAGCGAAATACTTTTGGACATTTGCTGTAACTGTTTGCTAAAATCAAGTAATAGAAGCCCTCTAATGGACCTGTGAAATCTGCATGGATTCTCGACCACGGTCGATCTGTCTCAGGCCATAGCTTTTGAGCGATCGGAGGTGCCTTGGCTGCTAAGGAACAGCCCTTGCATTTGTCCACCATATGTACAATATCTTGATCCATATTTGGCCAGTATACATAATGCTTCCTGTAATGTAACGGGAAGGTCTCGAATTGTACTGTATGATGATGTTCTAATATCTTCCACATGTCGTAAAGCTGCAATTAAGGAATCTTCTAATGGCTCCGTTTTCTTTGATACTAGTCTCGAAAGACCGTCTGCATGTCCGATTTTGTTTGATGGAAGATACTCTAATTTGAAGTTATAATTTAATAGAATCATCCCCCATCTTAGTAATCTATTAGCAGTGTAGACAGGTAGGCCATTTTTTATCCAAATATTTTCAGTAACAGCTTGTGGCCCGTCTGTAACATAAAGAATCTGTCGTAATCTGTGGAATCTCATAACCGCAAAAATAATCCACAACGCTTCCTTTTCGATTTGCGAATAATTTTTTCGGCTGGTAGAGCAAGAAGCAGAATCAGGCCAGAGAAAAGACAAGAACAGTGCGGTTATGTCAAAGACACTGGAACAAGGAACGCCATATTTATGATTACGATGCTCTCTGAAAGGGCAATACAAATGAAGAAGTACTTCAATATTTTTGCTATTTATCAGGATTTCATCAAGGTATGCGATCGTGAAATCCAGTCCACCTAGCATAGTGTCCATTATTTGCTGAAATATCGCTGGCGCGACCTTGATCTCGAATGCTAATCTCTGGAACTTATATAACCCTCTATGAGTGTTTATGCACAACAACCTCGAGCTTTCCTCGTCGACTGGTATTTGTAGGTATACTTCTTTCAAGTCTATCTTTGAGAAAAATTTCCCTCCGTTCAACTTTGTGAATACTTCCTCTGAGAAGGTTAGTGATAATCTTTAATCGCTGTATTTAATCCTGTCGAGAAATCAGCGCAAACTCGTATCTCTCCCGATTTCTTTTTCACATAAACCATAGGTGCGCCCATTGACTATATTCTACCTTTGCCAATATGCCGGTTTCCACGTGTCTATCCAACTCTTTGTCTATCTTTTCTTATGATGCAAAAGGTACATTTCTTTTCTTCTTGAAAAGGGGTTTTAGATTTTCTTTTAGTTCGATTTTGGTCACCATTTTTTTACAACTCCTGAGGCCGGCTGAAAATTTGTCGGGGAAACTCTCCTTTAATTTCTCCTTCAATTTATCTGCCCCGGTCGATAAACTTTCCACTTTTTGACAGAACGTATTTATCGGTAAAACAGAACGCATTTATCGGTAAAAGAGGTCAAATTTCGGTATCGGTAAAAGAGGTAAAAAGAGGTAATATATCGGTAAAAGAGGTCAAATTTCGGTATCGGTAAAAGAGGTAAAAAGAGGTAATATATCGGTAAAAGAGGTCAAATTTCTGCATCCAGTCAGTTCCGAATAAATTTTCCGTATTTTTTAGAACAATCATCTTTAATTTGTTGGGTAATCCCGTTGAACGTCACATTTGTGATAATGTCCCCTCAAATTTGATTTTTCTTCCTGTTAACGACCTGACTATTTTATCTGTTCTCAACATGGTCGGTTTGTTTAATTTCTTCCATGTCTGTAGGCTAATAATGGCTAAATTGAACCCAGAATCCAATTGTAATTTGATTCTTTTGTTTAACATTTCACGTGTACGTATTTTCGTATATTTATCCCGTCCATTTGGTCAGTTATAGTGTCTCTCACTCGACTTTTGTTTTCTTTCTTTGTTCTACAGTGCGAACTTTTATGTCTCACTTTATTGCACGACAGACAAGTCTTATAGCCGCATGGGCAATCTTTGTACCAATGCAGAGTTCCACAGCGATAGCAGGGGCTGAGTGGTGGTTTCTTCTGAGGTTTCATTTGACTTTTTGTATTAAAGTAATTGGTTTGGGTTTTTTTTTGGGGGGGGGACGTGTTTTTCGTTGTACTTTCCGTATGAGAGCGACGCCAGAGTCTTCGATATCGTTCGAGTTCTTTTTATGCTCATACATCTCTGACAGTCCTCAGCTAATTTTTGTAGCGTCAATTCTGATTCACTCTGAAGTTTTGTTACAATTCTCCGTCTGATCTCCGCGTCCTGAGTCGAAATCAGGCCTTGGACGAATATGAAACATTTAAAATTGTCAGCGCTGAGTTCAGATAACTTCAAGTCATTACTACGGAAGCGAATGTTATTTAGACTTCGCTATCCTTTTTTGTGAAATTTAAACATTTTCATCTTTTGTGGAATAGTGAAGTTTTCGAACTGAATAATTTCGTGAAAAGTTTCACGGCTTCCCCGAAAGTCAATTCATTCGTTTTCCTCGGTGGGGTGTGGTCTACTAATTTAGTGTGTTCGCTTGACCATGGTTTCCAAAGTAGTAGACGAACTTTTTTTCGCGTCTAACCAGTTCCCGCAATCAATCTCATATAAATCTTCATATCTTCTGAAGTAAGCCGCGAAAGTTTTGTCTTCGTCCGGTGCATAAGTGAAGCTCCATATAGTATTTTGTGAGAATGCCGATTTATTTTCAGAATTTTTCCCTTTATTTATCACTGCTCGTAGTAGTAGTTCTTGTAGTTCGAGTTGCTTTTTTTCATTTTTCTGTTGAATTTCTAACTGTTTCTCTTCGAGCCTAATATGTCTTTCCTTTATTTTTTGTTGCTGCTCGAATTGCATTTTCATTAGTTCCAACATGGTTGTCTTATAGTCCTCCATGTTTACAACGTAATTTAATTATAACACAAGCTTTCCGTTGCCACGAGGAAATGAGAAAAACTCGTTTTTTTCTTTTCTTTTCTTTTTCACAGTACGTTATTCACGTACATAAGGTTTATAGTTACGGCCGTCAAAAAAAGAAATTCCCTTTTCTTGTTCGGAAAAAAGGACTTATTTATTTCTTCTTTGCACAAGGAAGAAAAACAAAACATCACTTTGGTTAAAGAAAAAATCTACTTACAGATTATTTTCCTTTTTTGTTACGCCGTTTATCTCGCTTTAGTTC
This sequence comes from Ascarosepion bandense, assembly GCA_037127315.1. Classification (NCBI taxonomy): domain Eukaryota; kingdom Metazoa; phylum Mollusca; class Cephalopoda; order Sepiida; family Sepiidae; genus Ascarosepion; species Ascarosepion bandense. The sequence goes on along the minus strand of JBBBDQ010028354.1, from coordinate 38,908 downwards.
CTCTGTGCTTTTTTTTGTGTTTGCGGTTTTCGAAAACCAGTGTTGTGAATACTAGTCGCTTTTATGTGTGAAAATTCGTTCCTTAAGAACTTTGTAGCTAGAGTTGTGTACCTGAGTAAAAGATTTTTTTTTCTTTTTTCTTAGTGTAGAATTCAGGTCTTTGTCCGTCGTTTTGGAAACTTGGTGAGAAATTCGAATCTTTTTATTTCTAACAAAATGAATGAGTCAGTGCTTTGCATTTGAATTTTAAATCTAGATCTTATTTTGTTCACTACATGTCTATAAGAAACCAATCTGTCCTGCTATTCAGTCTTGGAGAGAGAAAAGATGGATTAATACCTTTCCCAATGCTAGTATTTTTGAGTAAGGGAATGAAACGAATTCGACTGTCCAATTTCTCATTCAGAGTCGATATCAATTACATCACGAAACTAAACATATGCTTACCTTCAAAATGGAAAATTATGTACAAAATATCTGTAGTTGAAGACATAAAATTGCGCAGATAATATTTAAATGTCGTCGTTAAATATCTGATAGAGGTGTTGATATGTTGATAAACAAAACCAACCAACCAACCAACCAACCAACCAACCAACCAACCAACCAACCAACCAACCAACTCAATTCTTCTGTTGAATATTTAAAAAAAAAAACAACTGTTATACTTTATTTGTAAGCGGAAATGAAATATCAGTAAAAATTAAAAACAGTTAACCATATTTCATATAATTAAAAAAAGGAATTCCTTAATCTAGTACAAGTTTACAAGTGCAGACCACCCGCTGACAATCGAAATTTAATCGTTTTGCTAGACTGGTTTGCTGACCACAACTTTTTAGTGACGTATTCTATTGCATTTGCTTTGAATCTCGGGTGGCTGGCTTCGCAATTCGTTTTTTTTTTCGCGCCTCTCACGTGATTCAATTTTATGAATGAGTGAGATCCACATTTTTAAACGCTAGCCTCTCTTGAGTGTGGTAATACGTGCTTATTATGTTGCAATGAACAAATCAAGACTAATTGCTTTTGATTTGACTAATTAAAGATAAATTTGGGAAGCTGACTCGACATAACGAACACGCGAGAAGTCACCCAACGTCTATACACTTATTTCTCTTACACTCACCCACTCTTTATAATAGATAGAGAAAGAGAGAGAGAGAAAGAGTAGGGAAATAGAGAAAGAATAAAGGAAAAAGAGAGCAAGAGAGAATAATGAGGAATACTAGAAGAATGAGAGATAAATTAAAGGCGGCAATGCAGCAAAAAAAAGAAAAAAGAAACGAGAGAGAATAATGAGAGAGAGAGAGAAAGAGAGAAGAAGAAGAAGAAAGAGAGAAAGTTTCGGATTCGATAAAGAAAAGAGAGAGGGGAGAAAGAAAGGTAATAGCAAAAGAGAATGATGAGAAAAAGTCGAAAGCAGGGAGATAGAGAGAAGGAATAGAAGATAATACAGAAAAAGAGAAAGAATAATGTTAATAGAGAATGATGAAAGAGAGTGTGTGAGAAAGAGAGAGAAAGTAAAAAACAATACAAAAAAAAAGAGAGAGAATAACAGAAAGGGATACCAAGAGAGAATAAGGAGGAGAGAGAGAGAGAGAGAGAGAGAGAGTAAGAAAAAAGAGAAATGTGTAGAGGAAAGAGTAGGTGAAAGAGAAAGATAGGGAAAGAGAAAAGTCTAAAGAAAAAAGATAGCGAGAGAGAATGAATGAGAAAGAAAGAGAGTGGGTGAAAGCGAAAGATTAGGTAAAGATAGTGAAAGAGAAAAGTCTAAAGGAAAAAAAAGTAAAAAAGAATGAATGAGGAAGAGAGAGAGAGAGAGGAGAGAGAGAGTAGGTGGAAGAGAAAGATTAGGAAAAGATAGGGAAAGAGAAAAGTCTAAAGGAAAAAGATAGCAAGAGAGAATGAATGGGAAAGAAAGAGAGAGAAAGAGAGAGAGAGAGAGAGTAGGTGAACGAGAAAGATTAGGAAAAGATAGGAAAAGAGAAAAGTCTAAAGGAAAAAGATAGTAAGAGTGAATGTATGAGAAAGAAAGAGAGAGAGTAGGTGAAAAGAGACACAGTAGATGACAATGAAGAAAAGAGTGAAAGAATAATGGAATAAGATAGCAATAATGATAGGTGAGACTGGAGTGTCCATTCCAGGGCGCATGCTTAAACGATGGCATGCGGAAGTCATGTGCTACCCAGACCATATGCCCCTCACTCTCGTTTGTACCGACAAGATCCAAACGAAGGTAAAACATTACATTTGGGCCCGGCTTAGCTGAAAGAGTTGCCGGAAAGTACTAGATTTTGACAAAACAATACCATTATTTCTGGAGATAAACAGAAGTTTCAGTTAAGTGCCATACGTGATACATGCTTGGGCTCTCATGTCTCTTTCGATACATGACTGACGAGGCGGAAGATTTTCACCATTTCTTTCTGTAGTAGACTGGTTGCCAAACATACCTATAGAAACCAATCCGTCCTGCTATTCAATTACATAGCTAGAAGAGATGGATTAATACCTTTTCCAACGATATTTATGCACATTGTGAATCTAACGAATTGACTGAAACAGGCGTTAAACATTTCTATCTTTCTTTTATTTTCAGACTGAAACCAAGTAGTGTTATGTCTTTTGTCGTCTCACGTGATCAAAACGGAATTGGCTATTATCTATGGGTATTATTAGGAGACGTTTAACACATCTAACTTTTTTTTACTGAAAAAAATTAGCGCCTCTGGTATGTCTTGTTTCTTTCCACGCGACCAAAACGGAACAGTCCATTATTTATTCAATCAATTATTATTGAAACCAAGTAGTGTTATGTGTCTTTTGTCGTCTCACGTGATCAAAATGGAATTGTCTATTATCTATGAGTATTATCAGGAGACGTTAAACATGTCTAACTTTTTATTTTACTGAAAAAAATTAGCGTCTTTGATATGGTTTGTTTCTTTCCACGTGACCAAAACGGAATAATCTATTATTTATTCAATCAATTATTATAACCATCAGCAAAAAAAAAAAAAAGAAAAAAAAAAAAAGAAAAAAAAATGAAGAAAGGAAACAAAAAGAAGGAAGTGTTTAAGATATCCTACTAATGCCTCCTAAACAATGGACTATTTCGTTTTAATCGCGTGAAAAGGCAAAATACATCCACGACACTACTTGATTTCAGTTAGAAAATGAATGTAAATACTGCCTCACTCTATCGTGACGATTTTTATATTATTTGGAGCAAGTACAGAACATCCTGAAATTAGATAGTCTATTGTTTTCTGGTCAGTCAGTTAAGTGCCATACGTGATACACGCTTGGGCGATCATGTCTCGAAAGAGTCATGACTGACTGAGCAGAAGATTATCCCGCAGTAGGTCGCCGTTGCTTTCTGCGGTAGGCTGGTTGCCAGCCAAGGCTATAGAACCCAATCTGTCCTGTTATTTAACCCATAACTGGAGGGAAGAGACGAGTTAATAGCTTTCCCAAGGGTTTCCTGGTATTTGTCATTAAACCTGCATTTTTGAATCCACATTGATTCAAAGGTAATTGGCAGTATAAAGAAAAGAACAATTCTATTTTCATTTAGAATTATCCACTTGGCAATAAATACTAAAAATAGTATGAAATACATAATTTCTTTAAAAAAACTGGTGTTGCCTGTTAATTATGGCCGGTAGTATACACCACAGCCAAATGTGCGGGATAGAAAGATAGATGTGGATAAAAGGAAGATATAACCCTGCAGAAGTCCAGTTAGAAATACAATCAAACCGGATAACTCAGTCCGCCCAGACGCTCTCTGAATAAGTGCGTTTCCAAGTATCTAGGGGGCGCTTCCTAGTTGCTTTGATTGTCTCAGCGTTCAAGGTTAAAACAAAACCACTCGACAGGAGGCCATGATTTCCCTTACTACTCTCTGTCTCTCTCATGAACAGAGACAGGACAAGCACATATGACACTGAACTAAATATCTACCGTTGTCCATCTTGATCCACTAACAAAATATGCACATATTAACACTTTCTAAACAGTTAATATCCGAAGCCATGAGAACCAAAATTGTGTATCATCAGGACATTTATCTATTTATTTTTTTAAATAATTTCATCTCAACCAAGAAAATAAAGCCATACAAGAGTGTTAGAGAATATGTGGAAAAACTTAAGGAGAAAGAACAATAAAAAAACAGCAATTATGACAGAAGATAACAATTGACAATGCATTTAAATTTTTGAAGCTCAATATTGACCGGGAAGCAAGAACTCGAAAGGAAGTTCCACATTCGAGAAGCGCAATAGAAGAATCTATTAACATAGAACTTACGGTTACATTTAGCCATTTCAACTCTAAGATGATGAGATCCTGCCGCCAATCTGGTACTGCGCTTAAATTCATAAAGTCTAGGTACCACAGATGAAAGTTGATCAGAACAGTTATCAATAAAGTATTTATAAAAAAAAGTGCGTTTTATCGTACGGGATATTTATTTGTTTCAATAGGTTATTTTGCCGGACCTGGTAAAATAGACAGACATGCTTTAAAGCTTATTTCACATGTTTCGATAAAACAGACCCCCCCCCCCAGATTAATTTGCCGATAAATTAAGATCATTGGTTGTTTGAGCTGTGTAAACAGGAGTTGAACAAATGTACTCTGTTGTCTGTGACTGTCGTCTTCAGCGGTTCTACATCAAATGTATTGGCAAGAGAACCATACCCAAGAGCAAGTTTTGGATTTGCAGAGGCTGTTATGCCTAAAGTACTTAAATTACAGAGAGCCTTCTATATTTCTTTTAATAATATTTTTTTAATCATGTCACCCCGAGCAAGGCGGTAACGCCACTGATGTGCAGGGGGCTACGTAAAAGATTGGAAAAGAGAAAACCGGAAATCGCATCCTAAACAGGGAACAAGGGATGAGCCTCTTCACCTGTTCAATAGACGTGGGTGGAGTGTGAACCGGGCGATAGTTTAGTCTATCTACCCCAATTGAAAAAAAAAAAGTGAGAAGATTGGAAAAGAGAAAACCAGAAACCGCATCCTAAACAGGGAACAAGGGATGAGCCTCTTCACCTGTTCAATAGACGTGGGTGGAGTGTGAACCGGGCGATAGTTTAGTCTATCTAACCCAATTGAAAAAAAAAAGTGAGAAGATTGGAAAGGAGAAAACCGGAAACCGCATCCTAAACAGGGAACAAGGGATGAGCCTCTTCACCTGTTCAATAGACGTGGGTGGAGTGTGAACCGGGCGATAGTTTAGTCTATCTACTCCATTTGAAAAAAAAAAGTGAGAAGATTGGAAAAGAGAAAACCGGAAACCGCATCCTAAACAGGGAACAAGGGATGAGCCTCTTCACCTGTTCAACAGACGTGGGTGGAGTGTGAACCGGGCGATAGTTTAGTCTATCTCCTCCAATTGAAAAAAAAAAAGTGAGAAGATTGGAAAAGAGAAAACCGGAAACCGCATCCTAAACAGGGAACAAGGGATGAGCCTCTTCACCTGCTCAATAAACGTGGGTGGAGTGTGAACCGGGCGATAGTTTAGTCTATCTAACCCAATTGAAAAAAAAAAGTGAGAAGATTGGAAAAGAGAAAACCGGAAACCGCATCCTAAACAGGGAACAAGGGATGAGCCTCTTCACCTGTTCAATAGACGTGGGTGGAGTGTGAACCGGGCGATAGTTTAGTCTATCTACTCCAATTGAAAAAAAAAAGTGAGAAGATTGGAAAAGAGAAAACCGGAAACCGCATCCTAAACAGGAAACAAGGGATGAGCCTCTTCACCTGTTCAATAGACGTGGGTGGTGTGTGAACCGGGCGATAGTTTAGTCTATCTCCTCCAATTGAAAAAAAAAAAAAACAAAGTGAGAAGATTTGAAAAGAGAAAGCCGGAAACCACATCCTAAACAGGGAACAAGGGATGAGCCTCTACACCTGTTCAATAGACGTGGGTGGAGTGTGAACCGGGCGATAGTTTAGTCTATCTACTCCAATTATTAATGATGAATAAATGATTTTAACTGTTTTAACAACTGAAGATGGAAAATATTTTAAATTGTTTTAATTGATGGCGAAAATAAATAAACTTCTGTGTTAAATTTGTGCGTTGTTTATTTGACATTACCTACCTTCATAATAATAAACATGTTTAACGGTAAAATAGCCTGGGGGTTTATTTTACTCAAACGGGTAAAATAAGCTTAAAAGCATTTTTGTTTATTTTACCGGGACCAACAAAATAGCCTCTTCCTTATTTATTTTAATAATATTCACTACTACGACCACTGCCACTACTAGAGCGGATAGTCATGTTTATAAAAAATTCCAGTTAATTTTTTTTTTTTTTTGTAATATTAAAAAACCGATGAGAGAGCGCTGTGAACTTTTGAGTTTGTGGTGAATACAGAATTAAAAGTAACTCTCTTTTCTTCACTGTTTACAAATTTCGCAATCCAGTGTGAAATCTAATTTTGATCAATAGGATTGATTTCGTACTTAAGGAAAAAGACGAAGCCAAATTTCGTGATCCGATGTTATTTATCTTCTAACCAATGAAAGGGACTGTTTTAAAAAATTGAGAAAAGTTAGCAGGCCTGTGTGAAAGAGTCTTTTGCTATATATACAGAGAAAGAAAGTGGAATCAGTCGGATGGAAGCAGAGGTCAGATTCGACACCGCCACGATGTGACTAAAGAAATTTCAATCCGCTGAACTGGACATGTCTTGACGACATAAATTCCCGCTCTTTCTTCTTCTCGTATGAAATTTTCCTTTAACACTTTTTCTTCATCCCCACCATTCTGGCTGTCAACAAAGAAGAAGAAGAAGAAAATGACGACGACAACAACAACAGTAAGACACTTCAACTGACTCCTGAAATTTACCATCGATAAGTACAATTTTCCTTTATTGCTTTTCCTTCCTTTTCACTTTCTCGGCGTTCGCAAAAAGAAAGAAAGGAACACATACTTTATTACTACCCTGTTAATCTTGTCTGCATACACACATTTCGCTAAAACTACGAACTCTGGTTTAATTTAACTCCGTACGACACTTTCTCTTTGAACATTTACACAATTAATAATTTCACTTCCTACAAATTGATGTTATTCAGTTCTGTAAATAAATTTCCACTTAAACATACAAACGAAACATATTATTTCCAACCTTCTAACGATGATAATACTAACTTGTGAGTAATTCGGTTATGTTTGGCACAAGGCCAGTTTAATAACTATGGTCGAGCTCCCTATGAGTTTTCTTAAAATAGCTCGTGTTGGAATTACTAAAATCAAGAAATATCATTATAGTATGCTTTGCTAATCTTTGTTATAATCCCAACTTTTCGGTTGGCACTTGAAGAAGACAGCAGTGTATAACTGTCGAAATTTTGTGAGTGTAAGAGAAAATATGAGCATGCTGTTCTAGATAGCAAAATAATAAATAATGTTCTTTTAGTTTCATATTTTTGTCTCTTTTCCACCGATCCATAATTATGCACCGTATTTTCTGTCTCGGAACAACTCTAGGTTGCAAATCTATTGGAGACAGATTCGACATCACAGGATATCCGCTTGTTTTAAAGAAGTGAAAGTACTTGTAAGTGTCTTAATTAGCACATTTGGCTTGAATTTAATCTAAATTTCACATTACAGGAAGCTGCGTCATGGAACAAGTAAAAATAGTTAATAGCGAAAAAAAAAAAAGATCGTCTGTTTTTTTTTCTGTTTGTTTGAAGAAAAAATCCACTTATAAAAATAGTTAAGATATTTTTTAGTCATTTCACTCCCAAGTAAAGTAATAAAAATGCTAAGACACAAGGGGGTTACTGAGTGTAAAAGGATACGAGAAAGAACAAAGAAAAACATTATTAAGGATCAGTTAAGTGCCATACGTGACACACCCTTGGGCGATCATGTCTCGAAAGAGACATGACTGAGTGGTTGGAAAACTTTCTTGCAGTAGGTTGAAATTATTTTCTGCGGTAGACTGATTGCCAACCAAGGCTATAGAACTCAATCTCTCCTGATATTTGACCCATAGCTGGAAGAAAGAGACAGATTAATATCTTTCCTAAGTATATTTGCGCGTAAGTGAATGCAACGAGTTCAACTAGAATTCGAACTCGGCTCACCGGTTTCTCGTTCCGAGCTGATATTCACTGCACCACAACGCACATTAAGGATAGAGAACGATAAAAGAACAGGTATTAAGAAGAGGTAAGATTGCGATTGGCATTGCATTTAAATTGAGTGGAAAGCCAAAAAGCAGATGAGAGTTCCACAAGCAAGAGAAGAAATTGTTAGCGTAGGATTTATAATAATAGAAAAAAACAGAAAGCGAGAAACAATAAAATAATAAGAATCAAGAAAACAGAAGATAACGATTGACATTGCATTTAAATTTTTGAAGATCAAAATTGAGTGGAAAGTAAAAAATCAAAATAGAGTTCCACAAGCGAGAATTGCGACACTGTTATATGGATATTTTCTTTTTGCCGTGAATTGCGACACTGTTATATGGATATTTTCTTTCTGCCGTGATGTTCAAGGCCCAAGAGACACACTAGTTTACAGAGTATGAGACACAGTCTATGGGGATACCAGGGAGAGATAATGGTTGACCATAGACATGAACAGGTTAAGGTTGTAATGATCTGGGAAGCATCCTCTTTGGAGTCAATTCCAGGAATCAACGGTTCGTGGGAAGAAGCTACGCTAGTGAAACTTGGATCTCACCAAGGAATTACGGACAGAATGAGAGTGGTTCGCTGTAATGTGCAAGGCATGGCATGGCGGATCTTAACCGTGAAGTTTAGAACTGGTGGAATTAAGGTATGTATAGAAAAAAAGAAAAGAATGTTGGATTGCTATGTGATATCCATCCTTCTGTATGGAAGTGAATGCTGGACGATCTCATCAAAGATGAAGGAAACGCTTGAGCCAGCAGGGGAAAACAGCGTGAGACGTACTTGTTAGGTCTGAGAAAATGGTTGACGGAGCGGGGCTTAGAAGAGATACCAAGAGAAAAATTATTGAGAGAAAAAGAAAAGAGTGTTGGATTGCTATGTGATATCTATCCTTCTGTATAGAAATGAATGCTGGACGATCTCATCAAAGATGAAGGAAATGCTTGAGCCAGCAGGGGAAAACAGCGTGAGACGTACTTGTTAGGTCTGAGAAAATGGTTGACGGAGCGGGGCTTAGAAGAGATACCAAGAGAAAAATTATTGAGAAACAAAGAAAAAAGTGTTGGATTGCTATGTGATATCTATCCTTCTGTATAGAAATGAATGCTGGACGATCTCATCAAAGATGAAGGAAATGCTTGAGCCAGCAGGGGAAAACAGCGTGAGACGTACTTGTTAGGTCTGAGAAAATGGTTGACGGAGCGGGGCTTAGAAGAGATACCAAGAGAAAAATTATTGACAGCGACAAGAGACAGAGCCAAGTAGAAGTCCATGATCGCCTACGTCCTAAAGGAACACGGCACATGAAGAAGAAGTTCGGTTGAGCATTTTCCATGTAAAAGCGACAGGCTTATTATATTTCGTCTGTGGGAAAAGTGTTATGTTTCTCATGCCTTTGTGCGAAGCGGTAGTCGTAGCACAGCTCTCCGTGTCCTTTGTGACGACAAGGTTTTCTGTTTCTTACCTCTCCAGTTATTTTCTATTTATACTTGCTTATTAATTTGCACTGCTGTTCGTCTCAGTGTTCTCGATAGGCTCCAAATGAAAATCTGTAATGTGATTGGTTCCGACCTGGCAGCTCGATCCAGCCACCTTCTCATCGGCGAGATATGACTTCCCTCTGTCTCTTCTACAAATAATTTCATGGCTTCTGCTACGAAGAACTTAGGTCACTGGTGCCCCCCCTCCACAATAATTTACTCGGGCAACCAGACTGGCATCAAGGTTCTACCCTTTTACAGTTAGATCAATCAAATGCAGGCGACACTTCTACTTCATCAGTTTCTTTTCTCGCGCTTCTAGCCTGTGGATCTTCCTTCCATATATTTACTTTCCTGCCGGCTACAACCTCCAAGAATTTAAATGAAAAGTCAATTCCCATCTCTTATCCACTTAACTCCAGTCCTTTCCACATCACCACGTGTATCTTGTTCTTTTTCTTACTCTTTACTTTCGTAAGTGTCTTCACACCTGTGTTCCCATCCTTCTCTTGTCCTTTCTCTTTCACCCCTTGTAGCTGTTTCATCTTTGTCTTCACTCGTTTTCTGTTTAAAACTTTAAAACTTTAACTATCTTATGTAGCCCCTTGCACATCAGTGGCAGTACCGTCTTGCTTGGGGTGAAATGATAAAAAAATGCAATAATACAAAAGGGATTGTAGGGTGAAAAAAGAAATATTCTTTTTTGTGGCAAATCAACCTCGGCGGGTCATTTATTGCCAACTAAATTTTATTTATTTATTGCTGGTAATACCTTTTTCTTTCAACAATTTATTGTTGTTTTTATATAAGTTCTGTGTCTAGTAATACTTTTTTCTTTTTAGTATCAAGATTCATTGGGATTTGTTTTTCAGGGCAGGGTCCCCAAGTCCTACCTTTGTTATTTAACCCATAACTGGAGGAAAGGGACGGATTAATACCTTTTCCAAGGGTACCAGTGCTTAAATGAATGCAGGGTATTCAACTCGGCTCACCGATTTCTCTTTCCGAGCTGATATCCACTGCACCACAACGCACATCCGTCATTAAACGCTTACAGTACTTGGTATTCCCATGCGGTTACCCATCTAAGTACTGACAAGGCTCAACGTTGCTTAACTTCGGTGATCGAGCAGTAACCGGTGTATTCAACGTGATATGGTCGTAAGCACGCACATCCGTCACTAAACGCTTACATCACCTGATATTCCCAAGCGGTCACCCATCTAAGTACTGACCAGGCTCAACGTTGCTTAACTTCGGTGATCGAGCGATAACCAGTGTATTCAACGTGATATGGCCGTAAACCCAATAATTAATCAAGGATACGGAGAAGTCTTTGGACTCTACCCAGGCTGGAAAGTGAAGACTGGTCGGGCATGTGACAGCAGTATTCAATTTTTGGCCTGATCTGGCTCCTGTTAAGGCAGAGGATAACAGGAGGAATCAGGTGTTTACTGGAACGGAGCAGAGAATAGACAGTTTGTCAGCATCTTTAGTGATGGTTTTTCAAAGGGGAAAGAAGTTGATCCCGGAATTGAAAAATACTCTCAAGAAACTATCTATAGAAGGATGGAAGACCACTGCCTTAGTGTTGAACAGCTATAAACTGTATCAAAATATCTAAACACTCCTTTAGTAGCGGAGGAGTTTAGAAACTTCTTCTATGTGCCGTGTCCTTTCAGGACGTAGGCGATCATGGCCTTCCACGTCTCCCTGTCCCTGGTTGCTCTTAGCACGCTTTCTCCTGTTACACCACCCATACCCCGTACTGTCATCCACCTACTCAAGCTCATAAATCTAGAATATAAATGTATAGAAACTAGAATGACCACAAAATGAGGGATCAGTTTATATCTGTTTATAATGTAGAATTGATCCTTCATTTTATATCCACATCATAATTTCTTATAAAACATAGGCATATATATTCTTCTTCTTCTATGTGCCTTGTCCTTTCAGGACGTAGGCGATCATGGTCTCCCTATCCCTGGTGGCTCTTAGCACGCTTTCTCCTGAAATATTTCACACACCCCGTTCTGTCATCCACCTGCTCAGGCCCTTCAAATATGTTATCCGTTGCTTTCCCCTGTCTCTTTTTCCCTCAATCTGGCCTGTTAGTATCGGGTTCAGCTTTATTTATTTATTTCAACAGTTTCTAAAATAAATGAATGTGTAATTGAAAATGTAATTGAGTTTTTTAATGTAAAATACTGCATAGCGTTCTACTTCTACCCCCTCCTAATCAGGTGTTGCTTTGTTTATTTCTCACTGGTTCTGTGTCGTTAAAGTAAAGATTGACTGATGTTATCCACATCAAGTCATCTGAGGGAGGTTATGGGTTTGTGGTAATTAGGTCGGTCATTTACGAACCATGGCTCATAAAGCAACATAAATAAGAAAGTAGCCGTCAATGAAAGTTTTTAGCGCTAATATTTTTAGAGAAAATGGCTGCCAAAGTTTCTTTCCCAACCTCAGAACCATGTCATCAACTAGGGGTAACGACAACTTTCTTGTGTGCATAATATTCTTTTTTACATTTTTCTAATGATATAGGTTCTGGATAAGACGATAAATTATATCCGGCAGCAAAACCTCTGATACGGGAGGTTTTTGAGAAGCGTGGAATTACCTCTTAATTAATACTGTTTCCAGGTCCGCCCTGACCCAGAGTGGTAGCACCTGTTAGGGTCCCAACTATGGGCATATAGATACCCCTCAAACTGAAGTCAAAACACTATGAAAGTATAAAAGTAGATTTTATACCAATACCAGCAATACATTTTTGAAGGAAAAATATTACCAGCAATACATTTTTGAATATATATATATATATATATATATATATATATATATATATATATATATACTGCGGCCATAATTATTAGGACACCCCAGTGTTTTAAAAGAAATGATGTATTTCATACTATTTTTTAGTATTTATTGCCAAGTGAATAATTGTAAATGAAAATAGAATGGTTCTTTTTTTAAATACTGACCAATAACGTGCATCAAATGAATTTATAAATATTTAATAATTACCTATATTGCAGTTTCATCAATGAAAGAATGAAGAAAATTTAGGGTGAATCGGAAGAGTTCATCTTTGCTTTTTTGCCTTGTAAAATTTTGCAATGTAATAATAACGAAAGAAACATTCTATTTTCATTTGACAATAAATACTAAAAATAGTATAAAATACATCATTTCTTTTAAAAGACTGGGGTGGCCTAATAATTATGACCGGTAGTATATATATATATATATATATATATATATATATATATATATATATATATCTTATCAGCAATAAATTTGACTCTCGACAAAAAAACCCTTTACAAAAATATCTTAATGAAACCAAACTTGATCTTCAAACTGTTTTCTTACAAAGAATACATATCCTATTCATACAAACCTATCCTAAAAATCTTGTCGGCATTAAATAACGTATTGAGGTTGATATGCCGTAAAACAAAATAAACCTAAACCTAATGATATATATATATATATATATATATATATATATATATATATATATATATATAAATGATTAACATGAATGAAAGTACATTTCACAGTTAGATATTTACTTTTAAAAGTGCTCAATAGGAAAGTAGAACATAAGTATATAGTTAAGTTTTATTATTATTATTATTATTATTATTATTATTATTGCATACTGCAACTTAATAGCTATAACGTTTCGGTGTTTGATACACCATCATCAGGCAGTGAAATCACCAGGCAGTGAAATGCCTGATGATGGTGTATTAAACACCGAAACTTCATAGCTATTAATTTGCAGTTAAGTATAATAGTAGTAGTAGAAATAATAATAAGAAGAATAACTATATATATATATATATATATATATATATATATATATATATATATATATATATATGTATGTATGTATATATACAGGGCAGTAGCTAATGCTAAAAAAAAACACCGGGCACAGAAAAAATTGCCCGGATTTATTAGTTGACAATGTGATGACGTCATCAGTGTCATCCGTTTCCAGAAACTATGATTTTTTGCGGATTTTTTTCGGTTGTTCCAATGGAAATTAGGCACAGAACGTGAACGAAAGCAGGAAATCGGGTTCGGACTTTCTGAGTATAACCAGTCTTTTCTCCCAAAATTAATAAATAAACAAACACATCTTTACTGCGTTCATTCGGATGTTTTCTTCGTTTTTCTTTCTTTCTTTCTATCTTTCTTTCTTTCTTTCTTTCTTTCTTTCTTCGTGAATTGTCAGTTTGATTTCTGATGAAGACATTTTTCTTTGCCCGGATTTTCACTATGATTGCACGGATCGGCTCGGACCCGTGCCCGGTGTGCTCTGTAGTCAGATACGGCCATATATATATGCTCTTGTTATCCGATTGGACTCGCTAGAGGGTAAAATGAAAAAAAAACAGTAATCACTTCTGCGATTTACGCATTACTCTGCTAGAGTACGTTATTTAATCTTAAAAAGCTTAACATGGAAAAAACAACAAATGATACTAACCCAACCAATCCTAAACATATCACTCTCTTATACCGTAGCCAGATGCACTCCAACTACCAACTAGATGAAAACATCCTAAAAAACTCATAAATACTAATATTTCTCCGACAGACTCTAACAAAAGAATTAAGTTTATTATATATTACACTAAATCCACTACATCTAATTCATTCGTCCGCAACGACTCTTCCCCCACCGTTAGTGATTTGCAAAAAACCAATGTAGTATATAAATTCATATGTCCATTTAGAGAATGTATCTCTAACAACCTCAATAATATCTACATCGGCCACACCACAAATTCGCTCTCACGGCGTCTGACGTTGCACTTAAATAAAAATTCAAATATATTCCGTCATTTAGAACAACACGGTTATCAACGCACACTTCTGAGAAAAACGCTTGTTGATAACACGTACATACTTAAACAAGAAAATAATAAACAGAAACTAAAAATCCTCGAAGCAATCTACATTAAACAATTTAAACCTGGTTTGAATACAATCAATTTTGATATTTCCAATAACGTACTCAAATGTCTGTAATCAGACCAGGGACCACAACGCCACTATTTTGTCACTGTCTTCGGCCATCCGCCACGGTAGGGATGGACTTATATTTTCAATTCAATTCTCTTTATTGTTAATAACTTAAATGTTCTATGTTTACTGTGTGTTAATATTTACTCTTTGATAATGGCTTATGTGAGCCGAAAGCTTAGACCCGATAAAAAAATCAACAATTACTGTGATTTTTTGTTGTCTTTCAACGACATCACCATCAAGTATATCAGACGGTATGAACGGATCCTACACAAAATTAATAGACAAAACTTGTCTATATTATTCAATGAAACCTGCATTAATGAAAAAATGCTGCCAAAATACACACACACAATATATATATATATATATATATATATGTTTTTTTTATCGGGTGAATTATATATATATATATATATACAGTATTATATATATATATATACAGTATTATATATATATATATATATATATACAGTATTATATATATATATATATATATATACAGTATTATATATATATATATATATATACAGTATGCGTTATGTTAATAATTAGCTGCTTTTTTAATTCAAATTATGTAAGGCAACAAAGTCACTAAGACACAAGTTGTTACTCAGCATGAAAGAATTAGAAAACAAAACATTATTAAGGAGCAAGAACAATAGAAGAGTAATCAGGAAGACAGTAGAAAGCGGTTGATATTGCCCTTAAATTCTTGAAGATCAAATTTGATTAGAAAGCGAGGAGCCGGAAGAGAGTTCCACAAATGAGAAGTGTGAGAAAATGTTAGCTCATAGTTGTGAGTGTTTGATTCATGCCTTTTCCAACGGCGTTAGTGAAAACTGTCCTAGCTGGAGGTTGAAACCGTTTCACTGATTTTATTCTGACCGTTAGCAGTTAGGCCACCTGCGTCGCCTAATTAGTCTTTTTCTTTTTTTTTTTTAACTTCAGAATGAATCAAATATTCTGCGCTTGTAGTAGTGCCTTGTGCTTGGGTTAAGAACATTTATCAAGTGGCTGCACCTGGAACCCGTTGTATAAGACATTTCTCATGCGAACATATATTCTTATTCTTTCTTTCCTTTTTCTTTCCTTTTTTTTTCTCCTTCTCTCTCTTTCGACGTTTAAAAGAAGGATATAGAGAAGAGAAGAAGAAGAAAAGAGTTGCAGAAACGAAAAAGGAAAGAAAGAAAACTATAAGTAATCAAAAAATAAAGAAAAAGTGAAAAGAAAGAATTATAAGAAAGAGAAAGAAAAATAAAAGAAATATACCAGAAAAACAGAGAAAAGAAGGAAAAATATAAAAAAAAAATTGCGAAAAGGATAGAAAAGAAAGAAAAAGATGTCAACATAATGTAATGAATAAATGAAACATGGTGAAAAAAGAAAGCCGCATATGATTAAGAAATGCCTAGCAGTATAGCCCGGCGTTGCTCGGGTGTAATGAAAACTTTAAAACTAATCCATAGTCCTGGAGCTCAGACTCTTTGGACGTTGGCACAAAAGACTAAAAAGCAATAGTTGTTTCCAGTTAAAGCGAAACCGTAGACTGAAAGAAAAATGAATGGATGTAAGTCAAATTTTGATTTCCTGGTATTGATATCAAATAAGTTTTTTTCGTCGTAAACTGAATTTTGAAGGCTAAATAAGTCCCCTGAGTAAATGGTATCATGGCTGAGACTAAGAACTACAATTCTACCTACTTAGAGCCAAACCAGAAGCAAAAACTAAAATAAAAGGGCTGAAAAAAATACAGACATAAAGGCAGATAAACAGACACACACACACAAACATCTTGCCTTATATATATATATATATATATTCGCGATTTTTTGCACTATTATAAGAACTGCAACCTAGAAACTTCTGAATATCGTTTCTTATGCCTTTGTCTATGAGTGTATTAAATTTGATTAAAATCAAGCCACTCCTTCTATAACCCGATTTTGTCGATTTTCGATATTTAACTGGAGTACCGCGACACAAAACCTAGCTAAGAACACTCGCAGACGCTTATAGTACAACTGTGTAAATTTTCAAAAAAATCGGTTTAGCCGTTTCGGAGTCTTTAGGTAACGGACACACACACACACACACACACACACACGCGCGCGCACACACACACACAGATAAAGTTCCATTTATAAATAAGTTTAGATAATGAAAGAAAAAGAAAAGAAAGAAAAATAAAAGGTAAAAGAAGAAAAAAATTTCAAAGAAAGAAAAAGAAAAAAGAAGAATGTAAAAGAAAAAAGACAAAAAAGAAAATACAAAGAAAGAAAGAAAAAAAAGAAGAAAAAGAAGAAAAACAAAAATAAGAAAAGAAAAGGAAAGAAAAAAAGAAAGAAAAAGAAAAATGAAGGGAAACAGAAAGAAAGAAAGAGAGAAAGAGAGAAAGAAAGAAAGAAAGAAAGAAAAAAGAACGGAAAGAAAAATGGAAAACAGAAAGAAAGATAAAAAACGAAAGATGGAAAAGAAAAAAGAAAAAAGGACAGAAATAAAAAATAATAGATAAAAAAAAAAAAGGAAAACAAGAAAGAAAAAAGAAAGAATGGAAAGAAAAGAAAGATAAAAGAAAGAAAAAATAAAAATGAAGAAAACAGAAATAAAGAAAGAAAGAAAAAAGAAAGAATGAAAAGAAAAGAAAGAAAGAAAGAAAAAAAGAAAGAAATAAATAAAGAAAGATAGGGGGAGAGAAAGAAAAATGTAAGAAAAAACGAAAAGAGCGAAAAATAGGAAAATATTTTTTGAATTTGAAAATAGGAAACAAAATTTAAAAAAAAAATGTACTAAAGAACCACTGCCCAAATATAGAAGATAAAATAAATCCCTCTCGTTTAACAGTTATATGCCCGTTTCATTTGGTAATCACTGCTAGTCTAATGAGTTCGATCCTCACTAAGTGTCTGAATCTGTTCAGGCCTTCGTCATGGATGGTGCCCGGATACTGAACGCTTTAAATCGGTTTTAAAATGTGTCTCCTGGGCTACTTTACCGGTTCAAAACCTTTTTCTACTTGCCATCTCTTGGATCCTAGGCCTTCCATACACCCATAAGTAGATTCTTTTCTTCTTGGTATACCGAAAAATCAAAGCAAAAAATATATAAATAAATAAATAGCCAAAGATTTAACCCTAAGATAATCCAAACCCAATCACCAAACTAATCAAAGCCCTCACTTTAAGTTAACCCGAGCCCAATCACTAACATAACCTAAACTTTAACCCATAGTTAACTTGAACCCAATCACTAAACTAAGCCAAGCACTAACCCTTAGTTAACCCGATGCCAATCACTAAACTAATTCAAACACTAACCCATAGTTAACCCGAGCCTAGTCACTAAACTAAGTCAAACACTAACCTTTAGTTAACCCGAGTCCAATCAGTAAACTAACCCAAACACTAACTCTTAGTTAACCCGAGCCCAACACTAAACTAATCCAAACACTAACTCTTAGTTAACCCGAGCCCAACACTAAACTAATCCAAATACTAACTCTTAGTTAACCTGAGCCCAACACTAAACTAATCCAAACACTAACCCTTAGTTAACCCGAGCCCAACACTAAACTAATCCAAATACTAACTCTTAGTTAACCTGAGCCCAACACTAAACTAATCCAAACACTAACCCTTAGTTAACCCGAGCCCAACACTAAACTAATCCAAACACTAACTCTTAGTTAACCCGAGCCCAACACTAAACTAATCCAAATACTAACTCTTAGTTAACCCGAGCCCAACACTAAACTAATCCAAATACTAACTCTTAGTTAACCCGAGCCCAACACTAAACTAATCCAAACATTAACTCTTAGTTAACCTGAGCCCAACACTAAACTAATCCAAACACTAACTCTTAGTTAACCTGAGCCCAACACTAAACTAATCCAAACATTAACTCTTAGTTAACCCGAGCCCAACACTAAACTAATCCAAACACTAACCCTTAGTTAACCCGAGCCCAACGCTAAACTAATCCAAACACTAACTCTTAGTTAACCTGAGCCCAACACTAAACTAATCCAAATACTAACTCTTAGTTAACCCGAGCCCAACACTAAACTAATCCAAACATTAACTCTTAGTTAACCTGAGCCCAACACTAAACGAATCCAAACACTAACTCTTAGTTAACCTGAGCCCAACACTAAACTAATCCAAACATTAACTCTTAGTTAACCCGAGCCCAACACTAAACTAATCCAAACACTAACCCTTAGTTAACCCGAGCCCAACACTAAACTAATCCAAACACTAACTCTTAGTTAACCTGAGCTCAACACTAAACTAATCCAAACACTAACCCTTAGTTAACCCGAGCCCAACACTAAACTAATCCAAACACTAACTCTTAGTTAACCCGAGCCCAACACTAAACTAATCCAAATACTAACTCTTAGTTAACCCGAGCCCAACACTAAACTAATCCAAATACTAACTCTTAGTTAACCCGAGCCCAACACTAAACTAATCCAAACACTAACCCTTAGTTAACCCGAGCCCAACACTAAACTAATCCAAATACTAACTCTTAGTTAACCCGAGCCCAACACTAAACTAATCCAAACATTAACTCTTAGTTAACCTGAGCCCAACACTAAACTAATCCAAACACTAACTCTTAGTTAACCTGAGCCCAACACTAAACTAATCCAAACATTAACTCTTAGTTAACCCGAGCCCAACACTAAACTAATCCAAACACTAACCCTTAGTTAACCCGAGCCCAACACTAAACTAATCCAAACACTAACTCTTAGTTAACCTGAGCCCAACACTAAACTAATCCAAACACTAACCCTTAGTTAACCCGAGCCCAACACTAAACTAATCCAAATACTAACTCTTAGTTAACCCGAGCCCAACACTAAACTAATCCAAACACTGACTCTTAGTTAACTCGAGCCCTAACCATAAACTAGCTCGAGCCTAGACAGATAATCCATGCTAGTTCGAGACTTACATCTATGCTAATCCAAACCATTAAGTTAACCGATACCAAAACACTAAATTTAACTTATGGAATAAGCTAAAACCATCAATTACATTAAAAGCAAAGCAAAAAGGTACTTTTAAAATAATTACTTTCCAACTAATGCTCCCATTTAGAATGAAAATAAAAAAGAATAGTTTAAGTGTTTTTTTCTGTTTCTTAATACACTGATTAGTTTCGGAATGTATCTTTGTCTACCTCAATGCGCCTTCAGATTTCCATATTGCACTTTCCTTCGTGTGTTGAAACACTTGCTAGCCACTTTGGCGGGTGGGCATGACCAATTAAGACAAGCTTAGACATGTTAAGACCAGCTCAGACATGCTGAAATAAGTTTTTTTCCCCAGTTCCCGCGTATGCAAGGGCTGGGTAACCATTGACCAGTGGCTGGAGCATCCGCACTCGGGTTCCCCACTTTAAAAACCGACCTTATGTCACAACTCGCTCCAGTGGGGGAGCAAAGTAAATGCAGAACTAATTTGATTTCGGTATCTCCGATTTCTGCAGGCTAAATTTAAAAGCATAAAAATAATGTTATTTTAAATTAAATCGTCAATAACAGTTTTGAAATTTTGTTTAACGGCATATCAACCGCTATGTGTTATTTAATGCCAAAAAGGTAGGGCTTTAAGTTATTTTTTAATATTCGGTTATAGTGAGAAGGTTGATTTAGTCAGATTTTGATAAACAATTTATTATAATTATTTTTTTTTATTTTAGAAAACTGAAAATGTCTTCTAGTTTTGTATTCAAAAATGTATTATGGCAGTAATTCTTTTTCTTCTTCAAAAATGTGTTATGGTAATAATTTTTCCCTTCAAAAATGTATTGTTAGTAATATTTTTCATTCAAAAATGTATATTTTTCTATAAAAGTCTATATTTATACTTTCATAGTGTTTAACCTCCGTTTGGGAATAAATTATTTGCCCATAGTTGGGACCCTAACAGGTGCTATCACTCCGGATCAGAGTGAACCTGGGAACAATAGCAACTAAGAGGTGTTTCCATGCTTTTCACAACCTCCAGATCATAGGCCTTGCTGCCAGATGCAGTTTATTGTCATACCCAGAACCTTCATTGCAAAGAAAATGGACCATTTTATTGTTATTCTATATTCGTGGAAAGATTATATAAATGTTATCTCAATTGCCATTCTGCTTCTACTTATCTTTCAGATAATCTTTTATGTTTCATTTAAAAGTTGTTGTTGTTGTTGTTGTTGTTGTTGAATATTTGAAATCCCGACAATGAAATAACAACGATAACCTGAGTAGCCGGAACCCTGATAAATTTACAACAAAGATATTAAACACTATTTATTTTTGAGATTGTTTATTTACATAAATAATTTCCGAGTTGAAATTAATTCCGAACCGAAACCAATTATTTAAAAAAAAAATGGCCTGCAAATATTTGTATTAAACTTTTCAATTGTCGATTAGTAAATATAATTTTCACTTATTAACGAATGAGTGGAGGCACCTATAAGTAATTTTAAAATTGCATTATATTTTCTGCAATTAACTCTATTGTCGCATGTAAGAAAGAATTTTGCTTTTCTAAATCATTTAAACGTTAAAAGCTAACAGGAGCGAGTCATAAAAAAAATGAAGACCATTACTTAAGTAATTTTGAAATTGTATAGGCTATATTTTCTGCTGAGTAGTCTAGAATCATTATCACTAATCGCTCCTAGCCCCCATTAGCATGAATCAGTCTAGTCTACCTAAAAGTAAAGCACTGCGCCTCCTCGGCTTAACTCTCACAACAGACCTCAAGTGGAATGACTATATAGAATCCATAGCTAAATCCGCTGCTAAGAAGGTCGGTTCTCTGTGAAGAGCCAGGAAAGTTTTCCCGTCTGAAACGATCCTGCACATATACAAATCTACCTTCCGCCTGTGCATTGAATAATGCTGCCTTATCTGGTTGGGTGCCCCTGCTATCCACCTAGGGATCCTTGACAAAATCCAACGGAGAATCTGTAATGTCATCGATCCCGACTTGGCAGCTAGGATACAGTCACTTTTTCACCGGCGCAACGTGGCTTCCCTGTGTTTCTTCTACAAATACTTTCATGGCTTCTGTTCAGATGAACTTAGCTCACTGGTGTCCCCCCCCCCACATGAATTTGCTCGAGCTTCGAGATTAGCAACTTGGTCCCACCCTTTTACTGTGAAACCAATAAACTGTAAACGCAAATTCTACTCCATTAGCTTCTTTTCTCGCACTTCCCGCCCGTGGAATTCTCTTCCGCTTACTTGCTTTCCCGACAGCTACAATATTTAAGAATTCAAATGTAAAGTCAATAGTCATCTACTATCTCACTAACTTGCTTCCTCTCTCTCTCTCTCTTTCTTTCTCATGCTTCTTTCTTCGTCCACTCCACTCTCATCAGTATTCTCATCCTTCTCCTACCCCCTTCCTGACACCCCCTGTAACCTGTCACTCTTTCTCATAACTTATAACCTCCTATGTAGCCCCCCTGCTCAACAGTGGCAGTAAATTGCCTTGCTTGGAGCGACACGATCATAATAAAAGTTACCTTCACTAAATCGCTGAAAAAAAAAAAAGAAAAGAAAAAGCAGCATAAGATTTAATTTATTCATACCCAATTTAATTTATTTAAATTAATTTATTTAATTTATCCATACCTAAACATTATAAAATCGAACGTTTTTCATCAAAATGTTTATGTTATTATTAAGAGGAAAGATCAAAGTATTATTTAATTATTTTTTTAAATCCCTTCTAACATATTCGAAATTTTGGTAAATAATCTTGTTTTGATTTTAATTAGCCGGTAACCAAATCGTTACGAGAGTTTACAATGGAAAACGTAATATTACTTAACTCAATTTCTTCCGGTGACAAAACCGTTAATTTGGAAATTCTTGCAAAAATCAAATAATAATTGTCGGATTAATGAAACTTTCAGAACCTATTCACAAATGAATGAAACTATTTTTGTAATTATTAAAAAAAAAAATCTTAGTAAAAACATTTTTTTTGTATTTGTTACACTCGCCTTCACGTAAATTCATGAAATTTTAAGAAATTAAATTTTGTTTAGAGAATTGGTTTTAAACGCAGGACACATTAGGGGACGTAAATCATCTATTTATTTATTTTTTTTTAAACATTTTGCCTTTATTTAAAAAAAATCTGCTCTCAATAGTAAAATAAAATATCCAATAAAACTATGACATTATTTAATTTGATAAGCTTTTAATTGCTTTAATAAATTATTATTATAGATAATCTGAAGGAAAAAAATCGAATAATAATGAAATTTTAAAGAATTGTTTTCATTTTTTTTAATTAAAAAAAATTATATATTTAAAAAATATTTAAAAACACTTCAAAGATTTTTTATGGTTAGTTTATAAACTTATTAAGTAAAGAGTATATTTATTCGTGCCTTCGTATTTAAATTTTTTTTCTTGTGAATTGGATTTTTTTTTGTATAGTAATTTATGTGTCCAGTAAAAGATCATGTGTTTCCTTGTTTCTTCCCCTTACTGGACAAAATTGTACAATTATGTCACTTGTGATGGCCATACACTTATCTTATCACGCATCTGTCAATCTGTTAACACATTTCAAATACGGTGGAAAGGTTCGAAAGTTCAACATTGTGTTTAAGAAATAGTTTTATTATAAATTTCATGCTATAAATAAGTAATACTTGTGTAAATCAGATTAATTTAACATTAAATTTGATAATTTTCCAAAAATCATGTGTCACAGATGTATATTTTATTTTTGCAAGATTTTTAAAACTGAGAAATAAATTTTGTTTACAAATGTTTCGATTTCTCAAAAATGGTGAAAAAATTAACTAAAAAAATATCAGAATTTTAGATTCCAATCAATATAATTTCTGTTTGAAATACACCAGAGTATTTTGCTGACTGGAAATAGTAAATTTAATCATTTAGCTTTCAATTAAAACTAAAATAAAAGTTTCAAGAAAACATTTTGATTTTTAAAAATTCAATTAAAAAGCTAGTAATAAAAAATGAGTAGAGATATCTACTCAAATGTCATATTTTTTTAATCAATTCTGCTTTTTAAATCATTAAAATTTAAAATATTTAACGAAAGCTAACACAAACCATCCCATCAAAATAACCGCTATATTTAACTAATTTTGAAATTGCATTGGTTATATTTTCTGCATGAGTAAGGAAGGATTTGAATCTTTATATTTCTGTTGTCATAGATAAGAATGAATTTTATTTTTCAAAGCATTCATTACATTTTTCTAAATAAATATATTCCACGAGTCAGTTAAAAAAAGAATATAAATATTAACTTTAATCATGCTTTTACTATTTATAAATTAAGTGCCTTACATGATACACGCTTTGGGCGATCATGTCTCAAAAGCGACATGACAGACTGGGTAGATTATCCCTCAGTAGGTTGTCATTGCTTTCTGCGGTAGACTGGTTGCCAGCCAAGGCTATAGAACTCAATCTGTCCTATTATTTGACTCATAGCTAGAGGAGGAAGAGATGTATTATATTGTAAGTAGTAATTAATGGGGAATCAATTTATTACTCCATAACAATAGAAAACAGATCCCCCACTTTAAGCCCAGTAGGAGCCTTAATCATGTTTCCAACTAATATATTAAGTCAGTCAAGTTCCATACGTGATACACGCTTTTGGGCGATCATGTCTCGAAAGAGACATGACTGACTGGGCAGAAGATTATCCCGCAGTAGGTAGCCATTGCTTTCTGCGGTAGACTGGTTGTCGGACAAGGCTATAGAACCCAATCTGTCCTATTATTTGACTCATAGCTCGAGGGGGAAGAGATGTATTATATTATTAAGTAGTAATTAGTGGGGGATCGGTTTATTACTTCATAACAATAGAAAACAGGTCCCCCACTTTATGCCCAGTAGGAACCTTAATCATGTTTCCAACTAGGATATTCAGTCAGTCAGTTAAGTGCCATACGTGATACACGCTTGGGCGATCATGTCTCGAAAGAGACATGACTGACAGGCCAGAAGATTATCACGCAGTAGGTTGCCATTACTTTCTGCAGTAGACCGGTTGCCAGCCAAGGCTATAGAACCCATACTGTCTTATTATTTAACCCATAACTGGAGGGAAGAGTCGGATTAATACTTTTTTTCCCATGGGTATTTGTGTGTAAGTGAATGCAATGAATTCAACTGGAATTCGAACTCGGCATCCCAATTTGTCGTTCCGAGTTAACGATTTATTTTTGTAAAATTAATTTAGTAAAATTAATTTTATTTGTCGCATGTAAGAAAGAATTATGTTTTTCAAATCATTAAAAATAAAAATATCAGAAAAAAAAAATGCTAAAAAAAAAGAAATTAGCGCCGTGCTGAAAATATTTATTTATGAGGTATTTTGTTTTGGTAGCATGAAAATTATTTACTCATTGTAAAATAATAGTTTCTATATAACCATAGCAACACTATATCTCATTAGTAAATGAGAACAGTTTTCATGATTGTTCACGGTTATTTATTTTTTGATTTTAGGCTGACCTGAAGCAGACTACCACCACGTTTAATTTCGTTGTTTTTCTTTTATTTTTGTTTACTTTTTCAGCGCAGTCCTATCAATTGTTACTTAAACTTTCCGATTATCAAAGAAATTTTTGAAAAATTACAATAAACAAATTTGTGGCGGGGGGGGGGGGGTCAGTTTCTCATACAACGTTAAAGTAAATCGATCCTCCATTTTCAATTCCCTATAAGGTTGTCTGAGAAACTGCCACCCCCCCTAAAATTGTTTAAATATTGAAATTTTTGCAAATTTTGTTTTCATTCGTAAAATTTAAGGTGTAAAAGATAATATTGCACTGAACAAAGTCCAAAAAATTTGATAATGAACACATTTACAAGTGGCGGTAATGTCGTACCGGCGATGGTTTCAAAATGGAGGCTCGATTTACTATAACGTTGTATGAGAAACTGATCCCCACCAGAAAATGTTTAAATATTGAAATTTTTCAAATTTTTTTTTTTGTTAATCGTAAAGTTAAGGGGGTAATCGATAGGACTGCGCTGAAAAAAGTAAAAAAGAAAACCAACGAAATTAAACGTGGTGGTGGTCTACTTCAGGTCGGCCTAATTTTATTATCTGTTAAAAAAAAAAAAAAAAATTTTTAAATTAACTGCAGCGTTTCTAAGTAGAAGAATTATTGTTCTAGTTACGATGTTTTTCCTTACTTCTTTCGGTTGTTTTGAAAATGTCCGTACAGAGTGGAACATTGGTAACAAAATAAGAAAAACAAAAACAAAACAAACAAAAAAAAAACATTCAATTGGTTTCCCAGAATTCGTGCTTTGTTCGGTTATTTTTTAAATTATTAATAATTTTAAAAGTTACATTGTATTTTATCGTAGAAAATAAAATATTACATTACAAAGTGTTCAGATATATTTAGCTTAGTAAAGAACAAGGTCTCACGCGAGAATTTAAATGACGATCGCATAAGTGACAGACGACCGAATAATGTTTGTTAATTTAATCGTCTGCGAGGCTAGCTTGCTGACCATTGCTTCACGGCGAAGTGCCCACAGTGAATTTGTTTTCGTTTCTTTGTCCTTCTCTTCGCCATTCAAAGTATCTTTTTTTTTGTATCAACTTCCAAGAAGCGTTTGACTATAGTCAGCTGAGGCTGATAGTGTCTTATGTGTAATTGGAGACACTACTTAGTGACTCAGCGGACTATAAAGTTCGGGGTTAGTGTCCTATTTTTTAACCCGCCTCTCGCTAGTTCTTTTGCTTTTGTTACTATTTAAAAAAAATGAATGACATTTTCTTCTATCTATATTTTCTACTCTATAGTTCATTATTTTTATATTTTTCCAGTTCTAGCATGAATCATCGATATCTATGAATACAGAAAACTCTTTTGCTTTGGGCTTGATTGTGATTAAAGTAGAAAATCCTGACTCACAAAGGTAGGTTGTGGAAAACAGAATGAGGATTTTCAATGCGTTGTTGCTCAGTTGTGGGTAGTCTCTATTAACCCAGAATTCTTCAAGATATTGTGCACGAAACTCATCCTCATCATGTTTGAGCCCCAAGAACTCATTTTGCATGTCCTCAGGGACATCATCCATCTGACATATAAATGGGTTCCTTGTCAGCCTCTCTCTCTCAGACATTAGAAAATCCATCTAAGATTTTTTTTATTTGGTAGGAAGTGTAATTATTTCCCCCCTGGTAGCTTCAAATTTTCCACCAGGGGGAAATTTTCCCCCAGTTTGGGAATCGCTGAATCCATTGTATTCACTTACGCGCAAATACACTTGGGAAAGGTATTAATCCGTCTCTTCCTTCCAGTTATGGGTTAAATAGCAGGACAGATTGGGTTCTATAGCCTTGGTCGGCAACCAGTCTACCGCAGAAAGCAATGGCAACCTACTGCGGGATAATCTTCTGCCCAGTCAGTCATGTCTCTTTCGAGACATGATGGTCCAAGCGTGTATCACGTATGGCACTTAACTGACTGACTGAATATAATAGTTGGAATAATGATTAAGGCTTCTACGGGTCATAAAGTGGGGGATCAGTTTATTACTTCATAGCAATAGGAAACCGATCCCCCACTAATTACTACATAATAATATAATACATTTCTTTTCCCTCTAGCTATGAGTCAAATAACAGGACAGATTGGGTTCTATAGCCTTGGTCGGCAACCAGTCTACCGCAGAAAGCAATGGCAACCTACTGCGGGATAATCTTCTGCCCAGTCAGTCATGTCTCTTTCGAGACATGATGGTCCAAGCGTGTATCACGTATGGCACCTAAACTGACTGACTGTCCTAGATATTTATATTTTTGTACTCGCTTTATTTTGGTATCTCCAGTATCTGTAGTTCCAATCGTAGCTTGTTCATTCTGCTGGTAACCATATACTGTCTTCTTACAACTGATGTTACTTCTTTTTTCTCGTTTTCCTTCTCTACCTTCTGTAGGAGCTCCTGTAGTTTTCTTTTCTGCGCCATACGTGACACACGCTTGGGTGATCATGTCTCGACGTTGCCATTACTTTCTGTGGTAGACTGGTTGCCAATGAAATAAAACTATATCTCTCCTGTTATTTATCCTGTTATTAGCTAGAGGTAAGAGACGGATTAGTCTACGGCTATATCGTCCGATCACCGAAGTTAAGCACCATCGAGCCTGGTCAGTACTTAAATGGGTGACCATTTGGGAATACCAGGTGCTGTAAACGTAAAGACCAAGAATGGTCCACCGGTCCTGATTGTTTCATGGTCCACCGGTCCTGCTTGTTTGGGGGATGGGTGCAGGGCTAACAACCCTGCCTCGTAAAAACAGTTTGTTACAGCAACAAAAAGTTGCTGCCCTATGCACCATTGGGTGTGATGGATAAATGATGATGAAGAGACGGATTAATATCTTTCCCTTGGATATTTGAGAGTAACTGAATGCAATGAACGCAACTAGAATTCGAACTTGGCTTTCCGATTTCTCGTCCAGAGCTGATATCCTCTGCACCACAACGCAAATCCTTGTAGTAAGTCGAATTCTGTCAAATTGCTTCACTGAAAATATTAAATAATGCTGGTGAGAAAACATTTATCGGATCATTCTGAATCAGCCATGGATTTAGAGTTGTTCTACTCCTAGACTGGCTACCACTCAAGGCTAGAGAGCCAGTCTGCCCTACTATTTAATGCAGAAAAAATATCATGTCTTTCTTAATGACACTAACGTGAAGGTGGGTGAAATAGACTTGGTCGGAATTTGAATTCTTTACGCTACCTGGAAATCCATACAAAAATCATAACTCTCCACAACTTCCTGTCTTTCTGAATAATATTTATTCCCATACAATCCCTCTCTGCTCCTGTTCTCCCATCAATTTCAAAAAGTTGTAAGGTAGTTTATTCTATGTTTCCCGCTAGCTCTCAATATACCCTATAAGTGTCAAATTTTCCGAGCCCCTTTATCTCAGTATAGACTCCAGAATTTTCAACTGTTTCTCATTCTTATTATTTACACTTTTTACATGCAGACTTCGGTCATCATCTTTCTTGTCGTTATCACGTTTTGGTAGTTGTGGCCTTAGGCCTTCATCAGGTATATCGAACCGGGTAAAAAAAAGGAGCAAGTTGCAGGGATGAAAGCTCAATAGAACAGATCCAGTTTCAGTTCTCTCACTCCTTCGAGGAAACACTCCCTGACTGATCATGTCTGTAGCAGTACTTACCACGCTTGCATAACTGCGGATTGGTAAGGCTATTTTAACCCATGTATGGAGGTTTTGAATTCAGAATTGTCCTTTTCCTAGACCGGTTGCCACCCAAGGCTATAGGACCCAGTCTGTCTTGCTATTTACCCAACGCTGGGGGAGAAAAAAGGCTTCATATATTTCATAAGTGGATTTAAGGAACTCGACTGGAATTCGAACTCTAATTCCTCACTCTACCCTGTAAATTAAATGAAATGTTCGGTTCAGAATACCCTGTAGGTTAAACAGAAGCACGTGCTTCCGTTTAACCTACAGGGTATTCTGAACCGTACACAACCCTGTAGATTAAATGAAGTGTTCGGTTCGGAATTCTTTGTAGGTTAAACGGAAGCATGTTGGAGTAATGGATTATTCCACTGTGCTTCCGTTTAACCTACAGGGAATTCCGAACCGAACACTTCTTTTAATCTACAGGGTAGTGTACGGTTCAGAATACCCTGTAGGTTAAACGGAAGCACGTTGGAGTAATGGATTACTCCATTGTGCCTCCGTTTAACCTACAAGGAATTCTGAACTAACATTTTATTCAATCTACATGAGAGACCTTTCTCGTATCACTGCCCATATCCCAATGAGGTTTTATTTTTAGTATTGTTCAGTTTTTTGTTCGCCATGTTTCCACTAAGTCCATGTACGCAGTTCCCGGCCCAGGGATTGAAATCGCAATTACTTTTACTAAATTCACCAACCAACACTTTTTGCTTAGATGCTCGGTCGATGGTTTTTTCAGCTGTAGAATCAAATTCCTGTTGCGTCAAGTTTCCTTTTTATTTGTGCTCGGCTACTGGCGTGTGTTTACATTGTGTATAAATCACGCTAAAATCTACCTTCATCTACCGAGCACCCATAGCTTAGGGATAGACTCGCTGATTGAAGTCAGTTGGGTCGGGTTTCAATCCTGGCTAGAAACAATCGTTCTGATGAGCTATGATACATCGAAACAGAACTGACTGCGGATGACTATATATGGAGAGAGAGAGAGAGAGAGAGAGAGAGAGAGAGAGAGAGAGAGAGAGAGATATCAATTCATAAATAAACGGTTATAAATCCAGAATTTATTTCGGCAGTAGTAAAAATGCAAGCTGCTTCATCAGACCAAGCAAATCAAATAGTTTAATTTAACTTAGAATATTCAAGAAAAGATTTTAGGTTAACACAGAAATATATAGAAACTAGGCGAAGAGTAGAGGAGTATACGAATGTCGAACTTGCTCCGTCTTTTATTTCGTTTTCTGGGCTCTCAACAGATAATTTGGGAATTCACTCCCGGATGTGATTCTGGCCTTTCTATTTTCTTTTTAGATGTTTCTTAGCCTTCTATTGGCCGAAAAACATTTCGCATCGAGGTGTGAAATTTCACGGGTTTTGTGTGTGTTAAGCAAAGTTTGTAAATTCGAGAAAATTCGTTTATTTCTAACAAAATCAATGAGTCAGTGCTTAACATTTGAATTTTTATATCTAGAACTTGTTTTGTTCACTGATGAGCTGTGGTACAGCGAAATAGGGTTGCATGTGAATGACGAATATATATATATATATATATATATATATATATATATATATATAATGGCAATAAGTTCACTATCTCACCATATAAAAAACCCACCAACAAAAATCCCTCCACACTTAATTATATTAGCGAATGCCCCCACTATTACAAATTAGCAATCATAAAAAGTCTACTACATCGTGCAAAAAACAACTCGTCTACAAAACACATCTTCCGCAGTGAACTAAAAAACAAAACAGACACTCATCAACAATAATTTTCCTAACTACGTAGTTGATGAACAAATACGACATTTTCTTACAAATCTGAATCCGAAAAAAACAACACATGGTAATAGCCCAACCAACCCCAAACATATCACTCTCTTATATCGTAGCCAAATGCACACCAACTACCAACTAGATGAAAATATCCTAAAAAACTCATAAACACTAACATCTATCCGACAGATCCCAACAAAAGAATTAAATTCATCATATATTACGCTAAATCCACAACATCCAACGCAATCGTCCGCAACGACTCCTCCCTCACCGTTAGCGATTTGCAAAAAACAAAAAAACAAAAAAAACAAAACAAAAAAAAAAACAAAACAAAACAATATAGTGTATAAATTCAAATACCCCTTTCGAGAATGTATCTCTAACAAACTAATTAATACCTACATTGGACATACTACTAACTCGCTTTCGCGGAGACTTACATTGCACTTAAATGAAAATTCTAACATATTCCGACATTTAAAACACCACGGCTATCGACACACACTTCTTAGGAAAACATTTGTTGAAAATACGCATATACTTAGACAAGAAAATAATAAACGAAAACTTAAAATTCTAGAAGCTATCTACATCAAACAGTTTAAACCTAGCCTAAATAAAATATATTTCGACACCTCCACTAACATATTTCAATGCTTATAATCGACGGGAGAGGTCATAGTTATTATACTTACCCCCTACACCATAGTAGCAGCAGTTCCCAGACCAATCCCTTATGCCACTATACACTCAATTGAACAAAAAACCCACTACCACCATTCCTTCTCGGCCTACAGCCATGTGCGACACAAAAAATGGACCTGTCTAATTTTCTCTGTATAACTCTACTCTGTTAATAATAATTTAAATGTTCTATGTTCACTGAATATTAAATGTTCATCCTTTTGATAATGGCTTATGTAAGCCGAAAGCTCAGACATGATAAAAAAATCAACAATTATTGCGATTTCTTGTCGTCTTTCCATGACAACACTATCAAGCTAATCAGATCATACGAACGGATCTTACACAGGTTTCATTGTATAATATAGTCAAGTTCTGTCTATTAATAAATGTATTATATATATATATATATATATATATATATATATATATATATATATATATATCGGCAGCTATATCTTTTAAACATGTTCCGCTGATTATGACAGGCAAGGAACATTTGAAGAGTTTTTTTTTATTTATTTTTATAGTATTTAAAAAATTTTCCGTTTGGTAGAAGTTCAAAAATTATACCTAGTGTTTATTGTCCCAAGCGCTTTCGGATACTTCTTGAACCATTTTCAAGGAGTTTGTTGTTAATTGTTGCTAAATTTTTTTCACGGTTGTCTTTAAGATGTAGTCTTGTGATGCTTATTGAATGGAAGAAATGTTTATTCAAAACCCGACGAAAGGAACGTGGCTGGAATTCGAGTTGGCGTCCTTCTATTTTCGAAAACCATTACTTCCGTTAGTTAATTACTTGAGATTGATACTGGGTTTCAGATGTTTTATGTGAAGCACTTCTCTTACAGTAAGTTGCTTTTGGTTAGGGGATTTATGAAGGAAGAATGTGTTATCAACCATAATTTTCTTTCTTTCTTTTTTTTTTTAATCATTTCACCCAAAGTAAAGTGGCACCACCACTAGTGCACAGGGAGTTCAGTCAGTCAGTTAATACGTGATACACGCTTCGACGATCATGTCTCGAAAGAGCAAAAGAGTAGGTTGCCATTACTGTCTGCGCTAGACTGGTTGCCAGCCAAGGCTATAGAACCCAATCTGTCCTGTTATTTAATCCATAACTGGAGGAAAGAAACAGATTAATACCTTTCTAAAGGGTATTTGCGTGTAAGTGAATGCGAGGAATTCAACTGGAATTCGAACTCGGATCCCCGATTTCTCGTTCCGTGCCGATATCCAGTGCACTACAAGTGTGAGAAAAACTGGGTACAGAGGGTATTGAAGAAAGGATAAAAAATGAACAGGATTTAAGAAGATAAAAGATGACGTTGCTATTAAACTTTTAGAGATTGTAGCTATCAGGGAAACAAGTAAACGAAAGAGAATTCCACAGGCGGGAAGTGCGAGAAAAGAAACTGTTGGAGTAGAATGACGGTTACATTTAACTATTTAAACGCTAAAAGAGTGATGTCAATCTAGTTAGTTAAGTGCCATATGTGATACACGCTTTGGGCGATCGTATCTCAAAAGAGACATGACTGACTAGGCAGAAGATAATCCCAAGGTAGTTTGCCTTTGCTTTCTGCGGTAGATTGGTTGCCAGTTTATTATTTAACCCATTACTGAAGGGAAAGCATGGATTAACACCTTTCCCAAGGGTATTTGTGCGTAAGTGAATGCAAGGAATTCAACTGGAATTCGAACTCGGCTCCCCGATTTGTTGTTCCGAGTCGATATCCATTGCCCCACAACGCACATCCGGAGCGTGATTAAATTCACGTTGACAGGTCACCAGGTAAAAAAGCTCATCAGTTGTCCTGAAAATATTTGTAGAAAGGACAGAGGGAAGTCACGTCATGTCAGTGAGAAGTATATATGTGTAACTTTCTGTTATTGCTATATATATATATATATATATATATATATATATATATATATATACCAATAACAGAAAGTTACATTTTCGAATTCCGAAGATGGATCAAATCAGTATTCAAAATTTTGTTATTGTATTTGTGTTCTAACTCCGACGTTAGTCATCAGTGGCAAGAACGCACTTATCTTAACCACTAGGCATCGTCTTTACTTTGTGTTATTTCTCTTACTACTGGTTGGTAGTATATTTTTGCGTGATACTGGTCTCTCTACTGCCTGTCCATTTCGAATGTTAATGACTCATGGCGTTTGTTGGTACGATGAATCTAGAATTCTTTTTCGATTGACCTTTTCGCCGTCTTCCGCTCACCCTCCGACCCTGGTCCTTTTTTTTTTTTTGCATGTGCGTCTTTTCTATTATTTATCAACTGGCTTTCAGTAGTTAATTGGGCATTAGTTTATTCGTGCGTATAGAAGAAGAAAAGAAAGAAAAAAGAGAAAGAAAATTTGAAAGAAAAAGTTTAAGAAATAAAAAACAACTGAAAGAAAACTCAAAAGAACGAGAAGGAAAGAATAAGAAAAATGAACAAGACAGCAAGAGAAAAGAAAAAAAGAAGAAAAAGTGAAAAAAGAAAAATGAAAAAAAGGACAAAGAAAAATGAAGAAAAATAGAAGAAAAAGATACAAAATAATGGAAAAAGAAAAAGAGAAACGAGAAAGAAGAAAAAAGAAAAAAAAACAAAAACAGAAAGAAAAAGGAAAAGAAAGGTAAAAAAATCAATGAAAGAAAGAGAAAACATACGGAAAGAACTAAAGACAGACAAAAAGAAAGAAAGAAAGAAAAATAGATAGATAGATAGATAGATAGATAGATAGATAGATAGATAGATAGATAGATAGAAAGAAAGAAGCAAGGGAAAAAGGAAAGAGAGAAAGAAAAGAGACAAAATTGAAAGAAAAGAGAAAAAATTGTCCCAACTGGCTGTCAAACGAAAGACGAGACAGAGAAAGACGCACTCACACAAAGAGAGAGACAGAGACAGAGACAGAGAGAGATGCACACACAGAGAGAAAGAGAGATATACGCAATCGCACATAGAAAACATAGAGAGAGACAAAGAGACACACACGCTCATACAAATAGAGAGAGAGAGAAAAGAGAGACACACAAAAACACAGAGAGAGAGAGAGAGACAGATATACAGACAGAGAGAAAGAGAACTCTCACACACACACAAGCACAGAGAGAGTGACAGAAAAAGAGGGACACACACACTCACCCACAGAGAGAGAGAGAGAGAGAGAGAGAGAGAGAGAGAGAGAAAGAAATAAAGACAGCGAGAAAGAGAGACACACACAGTTACACACACACACAAACACAGATAAAGAGAGAAAGTGAGATACACACACACATACAGAGAGTGATAGAAAAAAGACACACACACATTCACACTCACAGAGAGAAACAGAGACAGAGAAAATGTGAGTAACGCACACAAATACAAAGAGAGAGAGAGAGAGAGAGAGAAAGATACACACACTCGCACATACAAATACAAAGATAGAAAGACAGAGAGAAAGAGAGATACACACACAAATACAGAAAGAGAGAAGGAGAGAGAGACAGAGAGAGAGAGAGATGCACACGCCGTTTTTTCTTTCTATTTTTAATCAATTCACGCCAAGCAAGGCAATAACGTCACTAAGACGCAAATGGCTACTCGAAATGAAAGAGAAAGAAACAATTTTAGAAAAAACCGGAAACTTAGTTCCAAACCAAAAACAGGGTATAAATCTCTACCCCTGTCCAAAAGACCGGGTCAGATGTGAACGGACGATAGGTGAACTAGTCCTGCTTTAAAACTTTCTATTTACGCGAATGTTCAGCTCATTGTATTTTCTGTTTCCTTCGGTAGAACCACGTTTCAATTTTGTCAAGTCTTCATCTGTGAGAAGATTGTCTAGCATTCACTGCCATATAGGAGGACAAATATCACATTAGATTTCAGCACTCTTTTCTTTGTTTCTTAGCTTTTGAAAAGCAAATTTCGCTATTGGAATGCGTCTTCTGATTTCGCTGTCACATTGTCTGTTTTTTGTTTAAACACACCCTAGATATTTTACTTTCGTGATCACGTCGGAGTCACCAGTGAAGCAGTAGGGAGATGGTTAGTGTTTATTTTATTAGCCTTGTGTCATACATAACCGAACTCCCTACAACTTACTATTATTCGCTATCATCATGGCCGTATCTGACTACCGGGCACACCGGGCACGGGTCCGGGCCGATCCGTGCAATCATAGTGAAAATCCGGGCAAGGAAAAATGTCTTCATCAGAAATCAAACTAAACAATTCACAAAGAAAGAAAGAAAGAAAGAAAGAAAGAAAGAAGGAAAGAAAGAAAAACGAAGAAAACATCCGAATGTACGCAGTAAAAATCTGTTTGTTTATTTATTAATTTTGGGAGAAAAGACTGGTTATACTCAGAAAGTCCGAACCCGATTTCCTGCTTTCGTTCACGTTCTGTGCCTAATTTCCATTGGAAAAGCCGAAAAAATCCGCAAAAATCATAGTTTCTGGAAACGGATGACACTGATGACGTCATCACATTGTCAACTAATAAATCCGGGCAATTTTCTCTGTTCCCGGAGTTTTTTTAAAGCATCAGCTACGGCTCTGACTATAATCAGAAGGTTATCAGCAGGTTGCAGATTGGAATGTGTGGATTTGTGGAATATACTTTTTGCATGTTTATATTGAAATTTATTAATGGTAAAGAATAACATGAATTGGTAGAAG
The DNA here is from genome assembly GCA_037127315.1 of Ascarosepion bandense. Taxonomy (NCBI): domain Eukaryota; kingdom Metazoa; phylum Mollusca; class Cephalopoda; order Sepiida; family Sepiidae; genus Ascarosepion; species Ascarosepion bandense. The sequence goes on along the minus strand of JBBBDQ010028354.1, from coordinate 2,770 downwards.
TTAAACGTTCCAAGAGAAATAGTATTAAGAGGTTATGGGTATCAAGAGTTCGTTGAAATAACCTCTGCCTATCTGCTTCCTGCTTTCCTGCCTGTTGGAAGTCCTCCTGCGTAGTACCTATATTTAAGAATTCTGGCGAACCCTTGAACCCCGCCAATTACCGTCCTATTAGTCTCCTTCCAATCTTTGGCAAAGTTTTCGAAGCCATTATCAACGCCGAGGTGATTCAGCACCTTATGACCAACGGGCTTCTCTCTGACAAACAGTATGGGTTTCGCTTCACCAGGTCTACTGCTGATATGCTAACGACCATTACCGAGTACATATACCAGGCACTCGACAAGAATGGTGAAGCCCGAACCGTTGCCTTGGATATCTCCAAAGCATTCGACAGGGTCTGGCATGCTGGCCTCTTGTGCAAACTGCGGAGCTATGGGATAACTGGACATCTGTCTGACCTCATCCAGTCCTTCCTCTCTAACCGCACATTAAAGGTGGTATTAAATGGGCATGCTTCCCAAAACTACCAGACGAACGCGGGCGTCCCTCAAGGTTCTATCCTAGGTCCCACGCTATTTCTGATCTACATTAATGATCTCCCCGACACCATTAGATCCCAAGTTGGCATGTATGCCGACGACACAACAATCTACTCCCGCATCGATCAGAAACCAGGTCTGGACGACAAAGTGAACCTCGCTGCCGCACTGGAAAGGGACCTCCAATCCGTAGTGACCTGGGGTAGGAAATGGTTGGTAAATTTCAATGCCTCCAAAACAAAGCTGTTATCAACTAACCACCATAGACTATCGCATCTACCTCCCATTAGCATGGGACAGGCTAGCCTCCCAGAGAGTAAAATACTACGCCTCCTTGGCCTTACACTCTCGGCGGACCTCAAATGGAATGACTATATTGAATCCATTGCCAAATCTGCTGCTATGAAAGTCGGCTCTCTGTGCAGGGCCCGGAAATTTTTCCCACCTGAAACTATTCTGCACATATACAAATCTACCATCCGCCCGTGTATTGAATATTGCTGCCATATCTGGTCGGGTGCCCCTGCTGCTCTCCTTGGGCTTCTTGACAAAATACAAAGGAGGATCTGTAACGTGGTTGATACTAACTTGGCAGACCGGCTGCAGCCGCTCTCACACCGGCGTGATGTAGCTTCCCTGTGCCTCTTCTACAAGTACTTTCATGGCTTCTGCTCCGATGAGCTTAGATCACTGGTGCCGCCCAAGCACGAATTTACACGAGATACTAGATTAGCAACTAGGTCCCACCCTTTTACAGTTAAACAAATAAGATGTAACCGTAAATTCTACTCCAACAGCTTCTTTTCTCGCGCTTCCCGCCTGTGGAACTCCCTTCCACAAGTCTACTTTCCCGACAGTTACAATCTCCAGGTGTTTAAATGTAGGGTCAATAGACACCTCCTATCACACTAACTCCCAACTATTCTCACAACACTCTCATCTACCCAACCCTCATTCTCGGTATCCTCACCCGCCTATCACCCACCCTCTGTTATGTCCTATATTTAACCAGCCTTTCTCCTCTCTACGTAGCCCCCTGCACAGTAGTGGCAGTGACATGCCTTGCTCGGGGTGAAACGCTTATAAAAAAAAAAAAAAAAAAATTCGTAGTAGTCCTTGCAAGAGTGAGTTTATGTGTACGTAGGCAGGAACGTATGTGTATATGTATTTATGAGCGTTTATTGTTGGGTAGGGTAATCTTTGAAATTATCGCTCAGTGGGAATGGTAAAAAGAGGTGAGAGGTGAGAGAGAAAGATAGAGACAGTAATAATAATAACGATCGATTGACGTTTGTCAAGGGTATGTCTTAATACCGCTTGTCTCTTAACTCTCTGACAACGATCAAACGTCTTTTATTTCGCTTGGGAATTCACTCCCGGATGTGATTCTGGCCTTTCCATTAGACGACAAACATTTCGCTTCGAGGTGTGAAATTTCGCGAGTTTTTGTGCGTTAAGTAAAGTTTGTAAATCCGAGAAAATTCTTTTATTTCTAACAAAATCAATGAGTCAATGCTTAGCATTTGAATTTTTAAATCTAGAACTTTTTTGTTCACTACAGTATCTCTGATTCGTAATTCACATGAGTTGAAAATATCTAATAGTTCTGATGAGTACAAGAAAACCTACCAGGGCGTCCGATCGACAGCCATAAGATACACTGATGACAATGCCGGACTCAGAAGGAAGACTACAAAAACTGCTGGTGAAGTTAGCAAAGAAAAGCAGTAAGAAAGGACTATTTATAAGAAAGCAGAATGAGTGGACGAAGAAAGAATCAACGAAGCAGCTACACGTGGAAATTTCGAATTGTTGATATCAGAATGGAGCACCCACAGAAAATTTTCGTATTCCCCGTATCCTATAACGCTACATGTGGTAAGACGCACCCTATAATTAACTAGAGATTTTTGTGAAATATATTTCAGGATTTAATAGCTTACCTTACGTGCAATCCCAAGTCGGCCACTCTACCTTGTCATTTTCCTTTGTGTCACAACAATTTATCACATTTTGGATCTGTTATTAAATATTTGTGGTTATTATTAAATTATATTATTCATAGTTTAACGCAATTTTATACCTATTCAAAAATCCAATGCAAGAGTCTCGTACCCAATCCTAATTTATGATTCTACTATAACTCAATCTCCATGAGGTTGTATTCATATAAAATATAAATTTGATTTTAACCTACTTACGTTCAATAATGGATCATATGCAATATAGGT
>JBBBDQ010028353.1:532500-554611 GCA_037127315.1 Ascarosepion bandense | reverse complement strand
GTATTAAAAAATATATTTGCAGACACTGGGCAAACAGGGAACTGAATTCTTGTATATAGAAACTTAGAGATGCAAAAACAATGTTACATTTTTATTCAATAAGTATTTATTTTAACCATTAAATTGTATTTAAAATAGTGGGAGCATTTTGCATGTTAAATAATAATTTAATTTTTCCCAAAAATGAATGAAAATTTCTTGTACTAAGCTATGCACTCTAGTAAAACCAACTGTACTTTGCACTCTCTTACCTGTTTGCACTTTCGTCAAAATTTGGTTTTGATTAGTCAATGTATGCCTATTTTAGAGGGTGTCACAGAATTTTATATATAGATTAAAACGTTTTTGAAGGGATAAAAAGTGATGATTGCTAAACCTTGTCATGACCTCGACTGCTAAACCTTGTCATGACCTCGACTGCTGAACCTTGTCATGACCTCGACGATGTCAGCATATGAAAAAATTTGTAGAAGCAATTAATAAAGATTTATTATTGGTTAATTATAAAATGTAACTGTTCTTTTTGCTGGTTCCTGAATAGATATAGGTGTGTAAAGTTGAATTTATTAAGCAATTAAAATATGGAGAAACCCGATTAATATTTAATTATATTAAAAAAAAAAAATTACTGAATATATTACATTTGTAACTGATTCTGTTTTCTGCCTTTGTTTTTTCTCTTGAGTTCTTTTCTACAATATTATTCAGAATGTGTTTTTTGTTTTCTCCTTTCAAAAGGTGAATCCGAGTTGGGTGATTGTAATGGTTTGTTAACACGTTTTGTTTCATTGATCGGCAACATTGCTCACAGACAATTTGAGTATCTTGAAAAGGATGTCTTATCTGAGCTGAAACGACGTGCTGCTGTCATTGAGAGAGGGAAGATGAAAAATAAAAAGGGTGGCGATCGTACCTTGGTGAGCTTTCTTTTCTCTCTCTTTATTCCCGCTTCTTTTCATTGTTTTAAACCATGTACATTTCTTGATGTGCATTGTGGTGCAGTGGATATCAACTCTGAATGACAAAGGGGGGTGCTGAGTTCGAATTCCAGTTCAATTCCTTGCATTCACTTATGCACAAATACCCTTGGGTAGAGTATTAATCCATCTCATTTCTCCAGTTATGGATTAAATAACAGGATAGATTGGGTTCTATAGCCTTGGCTGGCAACCATTCTACCATAGAAAGCAATGGCAATCTACTGTGGGATAATCTTCTGTCCAGTCATGTCTCTTTTGAGACCTGATCACCTAAAGCGTGTATCACGTATGGCACTTAACCGACTTCAATTTCTTGAAAAACTGATGTTATTTTTGGCAATGCCATCATTCTGTTTCTTTATCTTTGAGATGCATCTCATTTAAGCTTTAATTTTTCACTTTAGTCAAGAGTTTTTGTCAAGAGAACTTTAATATGAACTGCAGAAGAAAATAAATAAATATGGAAATAATGCATTTTGATTTGCAGAGGGGCGCAAGATATATAGGGTGTTGAAAAGTTCTCAGCCTGATCGAAAATCCCTTCCAAAACAATTGATGTTTGGTCAGACGTAAAGTAGGTCAAATTGAGAACTTTCAGTATCTGTTATCTTGGATGGTAGGGATTTCAAATTTATGTTGATCTTTTTGTAAAACATGAATTTTGTTTTATCAATTTTTTTTTACACTGTTATCTATGGATAAACTGAGAGGAGAAATAAAATTGTAATGCTCTGAATAGTTTTCAGTTTATTCAAAATGAAACAGAAAAAGTAATTGATATATTTCGTGTTTGGTTTTATTAAATAAACTCTGACACATGAATTAATACAACTTAATGTTTATTATTCCCGTTTTGGCTTCTCCAATATTACAATTACAAGGGACACAACTCTACCTTTCAATAGTGCTTATTACATTCCACATAGCAAAGGAAAAAGTACTATTTTCAAATTACAGTGCATTTCAAAATAAAATTATTTTAACAAGAGCTGTTAAGTTAGAGTTGTTTTTAATTGGAAAATTGGAAAAACCAAGATGGTGCAATAATCATAAGTTGTATTAACGAGTGTCAGATTTAATTTAACTTAACGTTTTTTACGCCATCTTGGCTTCTCGAATATTAGAGTTAAAAGGGACACAACTCTCTAACTTTCAGTAGTTCCTGTTACAATAATATTAGCCGAATTACAATATAATGATCACATATACAAATCAATATGCGAACAGGTTCCATAAGAAGCGATGTATGAACAGTACATATGTGTTCTTATTAATACACTTTATATCCTCTTTGGGGGTTAAAACAAACCTAAGTGTGGAATCGAATTCGAATTCCAGTTGAATTCCTTGCATTCACTTATGCACAAATACCCTTGGGAAAAGTACTAAACCGTCTCTTCCCTCCACTTATGGGTTAAATAACAAGACAGATTGGGTTCTATAGCCTTGGCTGGAAACCAGTCTACTGCAGAAAGTAATGGCAACCTACTGTGAGATAATCTTCTGCCCAGTCAGTCATGTCTCTTTCGAGACATGATCGCCCAAAGTGTTTATCATGTATGGCACTCGACTGACTGACTGACTGAATCTTGCAGGCTTATGTCACAATATCAGTCAGCTGACGTCTTGGTCAGTTTTATAGATAACAGTTTACCATCTCATACACCTCTGAGCTGCAATGCCGCAATCATACAAACGGTGGGTATGATTCCATACCTCTTATACCTATTGGCACTGCTGCAAGAGTCGTAAGCGGGTTAACTGAAGTTCAGTGGTGAGGACAGGTTTGAAAATTATAACAGCTTAGTTGTCAGCTGCAGGCATTTTCCTGCTGCAGGAAACTGTTTTAGACATGGTTCAGTGTTTCCTCTACAAAATACCAAAAGATAGTTGTAATTTATGACACTCCACACACAATGATGCCATTGGTTGAGCCTATGTATGCTGTGCAAATAACACACCCTGATCTACAGGCTTTGTTCCCTTCCCTGAATATGACAAAAGACTAGTAGTTAATCTGAAAATACAATCAAACGAGCATAACAAGGGAATATGACAAAAATGGCCAGAGTCTGAACATATAAGATCATTTATATAAATGGATAAAGAAATGTAGCAAATACTTAATTTACATGAATATGCATAAATTTTGCTATAGGAATATATTTCAATGTTGGGTTGAGTTTGCAGAAAAGGAAGTTCAAAGGTTACATTTTGCAACCGTGTATGTGGATAAATGATGTGATAAAAACGGGCAAATTTTGGGAGAAAAGGTATTAAAAAATTACAAACTGGTAATGGTAATATTGCAGGTGAGGTGAAAAGGATGAAACTAATGATCACGTACTTGGTGTCATGCTCTTATTGTTCAGTGATACACTGAAGTCTAACTAGAGGTGTGTAAAAAAAAAAAAAAAATAGTGATCTGTCTAAAAAGTATCTAACAGATCACTCAATAAGTCCTGGGCCTGACATAGACAGCACCACTAATAAAAAAAAATTCCTATGATTTTTATGCAGTACTAACCTTCAAATGGCATGTGACAAAATTTGGGCCCAATTGGATTAATAGTTTACAAAGTACAGTTACTTAAGTGAAGATACTGTTGGAAATTTTCAAACCAATGAAAAAAATCTGAATTTTCTTTGTTGATAAAACATTGATTTTTGATGGAGAAAAAAATATTGTTCAAGCAAAGCAGTTGCTTGATAAGTATTATTTGGACTCTGCTTCATCAGAAACAACGGTTAAGAGGTGGTATGCTGATTTTAAATGCAGTTGTACAGGCATAAATGATGCTGAATGCTTAGTTGGCCCAAAATCGGCACTTGTTGCAGAAAACAAAAAAAAAAGAAATCCACAAACTCAATTTGACTAATTGTAAATTGAAGTTGCATGAGATAGCAGAGGAGTTGAACATATCAGAAGTTAGTGTGTTCACCATTTTGCATGAACATTTGTCAATGAGAATCACAGTCAATCAAAAACAACGACGCATTGACGATTCAGAGCATTGTTTGCAACTGTTTCGACACAACAAGATGTTTTTGTGTAAATGTGACAATAGATGAAACATGGATCCACCACTTCACTTTTGAGTCAAGTCAGCTGTCAGCTGAGTGGACAACAGCAGGGGAAAGCTGTCCAAAGTGACTAAAGACTCAAACATCAGCAGGCAAGGTTTTGGCCTCCTTATTTTGGGATGCACAAGGTATTTTGTTCATTGACTGTCTTGAGAAAGAAAAGAACCATCACTAGTGAATATTATATAACATTATTGGTGCATTTGAGGGAAGAAATTGCCAAAAAATGGCCACAAATGAAGAAAAGTGATCTTTCACTGAGACAACGCACCGTGTCACAAGTTGATTGTAATGATGGTAAAGTTACATGAATTGCCCTTTGAATTACCTCCGCATCCTCCCTATTTTCTAGATCTGGCCCCCAGCGTCTACTGTCTGTTTGCAGACCTCACAAGGATGCTCCAGGGAAAGAGATTTGGCTTCAATGAAGAAGTGATTTTGCCTAAAAATTGTTGTTTTATGAGTTAGGTCTGGGATTTATTTAGTGATGTGTTAAACTAAAAAAAAAAAAGCCAACCAAAGGAAGTAAAATAAGTTTCTGTTGTGTAGTAACTTAACACTGTCACTGGGGAATTATTTATAATTTATTGATCTTGTCAAGTATCTGTAATATCTGGCCATCCAGAACCTGTTCTAGTTTTGGGATGTTCATTTGGCTACTATTACCAATATTGAAGCCTCACATTCAACATACACAGCAATTCTCTAATTTTAGAGAATTGCTGTGTATGTTGATACCCATAGAGACCCATGATCTGACTACTTTAATTTAAACTTGTGTACATCTTTGTGGCATAACACCTGCTTGTACTGGTCTCTGTTACCACATTGAATGTTATTGTAACATATGTTACTGTCTAAAATACTGATAAACATGCCCCCCACCTTAATATGGAAACTTTATTTTCTCTTGCTCTCTTCAGAATTCGACTGCTGCTACAATTGAGGAGGAACTTGGTTTGGTTGGAGCATCAGCTGAGGATGACGAAGCTGAGCATATACGTAAAGTTTGTGAAAAGGAAATCCTTGTTGGTAAGTTTTTTTTTTTTTTTATTATTATTATTATATGTGTGTTTCACCTGGACAATAACGGCCAGATTTCTGGAACCTTCCTTTTGTGTATGAATCCATTTACACAGTGTTCAAATTTAAGTTTATATTCTTGGTAAGAATCCTACAATAACATTTAGTTTTTGCTTTGCTCTTATTAACGTGTCTAAATTTTATAATTTTTTTTTTTTTTTTTTTTTTTTTAATCATATCACCCCAAGCAAGGTGGTAACGCCACTAATGCGCAGGGGGCTACGTAAGGGTAAAAAGAATGGAAAAGAGAAAGCCGGAAACCGCATCCTAAACAGGAAACAAGGGATGAGCCTCTTCACCTGTTCAATAGATGTGGGTGGAGTGTGAACCTTCAAATGTTTAAGATAATACCAGATCATAAGCTAAAATGAATTTTGATGTGAGGATCAATTTTTGTCTCGCCAAATCTTTTACTTTTGGATTTTCAAAATTCTTTTGATTTGAAAACTATATTCAGACTATGGGTATGATCAGTCTCATGAAATTTCATTATATATTTTTTTTATTTAAATATGTTTAAAAAATTTGAAGACTTGAAATATTGTTTAATAGTCTTAAGTTATCCAAATTTATTTTTGTTTTTGGACTTTTTTTGAATTATTCTTCCACTCAAGTTGTTTCTTAATTTTAGAAGTGTAAAGCAACATGGATCAAAAGTAAAAACAAAGTCCCTTCTAATATGGGTTTGGGACATGGCGAGGACCCTATGAATTAGGCTGCAAAAAAAAAAAATCAACTGGTACACTTCATGCAAGTTTAATTTTATAGCTAAGTAACTTATAATATTTGATGGTGTATAAGATACCCCCCCCCACACCATATATAGTTAATATTCCAGTATTATGAAGTTATGCTTGGCAGCATCTGGCTAAACATTAACCAATATGGTATCTTAGCTTAGTGCATAAAATCTGAGATTTTTTTTTTTTTTTTTTTTTTTTTTTTTTTTTTTTTTGTGGCTGCAGAGGGGTTTTTATGTCATCAAATGTAGTGGATGAGTACTTGTTTGAAAAATGGGTCCCATCTGGTATGGGATGTGACATGTTATTATGTAACTAAGTTTTTTGAATCAGGTGAGGTAATTTTGATTTTAATCATTTTTTCAATAAGACAGCAGTTTTTAGACCCATTTTTTTTTCTGCATTAGTAGGCAGGAATAAAAATTATCAGAATATTGTGAAATTTGACTCAAAAGAAATTGCATTATGAATAGAAATAAACCAAATTATTTCAGTATAAAATTAGTATGGATAGGAATAGACACTCATTGACACCTTGTATTAAAAGAGCAAACATGGTCTTAACTCATTACATAAGGGCAGAAGAGATAAAATGAAAATAACTTCATTTCATTGTAAAATTGAACTAAACTAAATAAGTTTCAGAAATGAAATAAACATACAGTTGAATATTTTTCTTGCAATAATGTAAAAATAAGCTTTTCATTTCTTTTGGTTAAATTTTATGGTAGATAACTTAATTTTTTCATTTTATTTCTACCGGTGATGAAAACACTTGTTACCATGCTTGAAAAGACAATTGTAAACAAAATACTTTAATTTGTGACAAAGGCACTATTATTAGTGATATTATCATGTGTTCGCCCACTCCAGATGGGACCATTATTTCAGACAAGAATACTAGTTTTACATTTTTTTTGATGATGACATAAAATTCTAATTTTGTTACCAGAAGCTATAAAAGACTATTTAATGATGGAAGATTTTTTTGTCTTTTACAAGTTTATTAAATGAAATTCTTGTTAGGTAATTTCACCGACATCCCTAATATCCTTGCCTGCTGAGGTCGATCAGTCTTTGTGGTGGTGGAGGGCAGAAGGCCGTATTGTTGGAAGATTTTTTTGTTGTTGCTTTTCTCTTTGTGAATCTTGCACTCTTTTCTAATAATCAATTTCATTTTCTTGAAGGTGATACCTTCCTTGCCTTGGTGGCTCCTCTGATTGTAGACGTGTGTCGAAAACAATCCAAGTATCATGATCCTGATCTTCGCACTACTGCTTGCTTGGCTCTTTCCAAACTCATGTTGCTCAGGTAAAGTGGCACTCAATTCATTTTTAATGCCTTGTCCCTCTGGACCATTAGGAATCATTGCCCCCCCCCCCCCCCCAACTTCAATTCCTTTTCTTTATTGGCTGTGAATTGACATATGTTCTTGGTAAAGATGGTGGTTTTCTATTGACTTCTCAATATAATGGAATTCAGTGGTTTCCTTCTGTTAGACTGGTTGCTATCCTAAACTAGATATCCCAGTATACTTTGCTATTTAACTCATAACTGGAGGGAGGAGAAGACACTCATACCTTTTCTCAAAAGTACCTCAGCAATACATTTTTGAAGAAAAAAAAAATTAGTAGCAATAAATTTCACTCATGCTCCTAAGAAAATGAAATTTCTGCCTTAAATGACCTATAAAGAGTTGATATTTGAACTCTGCTTCCTGATTCCACTTCCCACGCTGATAGTTTTTACTCTACTCACACATTCTGTGTGGATTTATGTTACACGTTTGGTGCAATCATGTCTCTTCTGAGACATGAGTTACAGGGCAGAAGATTTTCCTGCAGTAGGTTGCCATTACTTTCTGCTGTAGGCTGATTGTCAACCAAGGCTACAGAACCCAATCTATTCTGCTATTCAGCCCATAACTGAAGAGAGAAGCGACATATTCATATCTTTCCCAAGGGTATTAGTGCATAATGAATTCAACTGGAATTTAAACTTGGCTCTCAGATTTCTCGTTCCAAGCCAATATCTACTGCACCACAATGCATGTCCACAAATGCAGATTATTGCTTTGAACAGAATGACAGTTGGAAACAAAGTTAAAGTTACTCTGCAATGCTTAATGGCATTTAGATCTGGTTCCTCTTTTTGCAATTTAAAAAAAGAAAAATTAATAATTTATAAATTATTTTATTTTTTTTTTTATTAATCTTAATTATAAAGTTTTTTTGTTAAGCTAAATTACCCTGTAGACTTTTTTTTTTTTAAACCTTAAACTTTTTTCATTTTTTTTCTTTCCAGCTCGGAATTTTGTGACGACAATTTGCAGTTGTTGTTCACAATTTTAGAAAAATCTGCTCTGCCTAAAATTCGCTCTAATACCATTATTGCTCTGGGTGACCTTGCTTTCCTCTACCCTAACCAAATTGAGCCCTGGACTGCCCACATGTATTCAAGGCAAGTTCAAGCGTTGTTGCTTTTCACTGTTCTTTCTATTATTGAATTTTTTTTATTTTAATTTGCAATGGCTCAATAAGCACTAGTGTATTTTGAATATTTATATGAAAATACTTTTATTTTATTCAGGTTGAGAGACCCCTCCTCTTTGGTTCGTAGGAGCACAGTGTCTGTCCTGTCCCACCTTATTCTGAATGATATGGTCAAGGTGAAGGGTCAGATCAGTGAGATGGCAACTTGCATTATTGATGAAGATGAAAAGATTCAAGGCTTGGCTAAAGTATTCTTCATGGAACTCTCCAAAAAGGTTTTTTTTTTTTTTTTTTTTTTTTTAACCCTTTCTACTAGTATGTTGGAGTTTTGTTAATTGTATAGGTGGCATAAAAGAACCGTGTTGATTCCACGAAAACTGAAGCTTGCCTGCAACCAAACTGGCTGACATGTTCAAAGAATAGGGAGAGGAATAAAGATATCTTTGGTATTCATCTTAAGGAAGATGGCATCTCGACATGGGGAATGGTTAATTATGCTAGGCTTCTTGATCTTTACTACTAAGTAGTGTCTTTGATCCTCACTTAGTGGTATATTCAGTCTGAAATAACCCAACAAGGGTTGACCGATTGCAAAATCTACTATTCTAACAATTTTGAGAGAGACTGCATCATCATCATCTCATCCGTCGCATCCAATGGTGTGTAGGGCAGCAACTTTTTGTTACTGTTTCCTTAACAAACTGATTTTTTATGTGGCAGGGTTGTTAGCCCTGTGCCCAACCCCCAAACCTGGAGGACCGGTGGACCATTCTTCGTTCTTACGTTTACAGCACCTGGTATTCCCAAACGGTCACCCATCTAAGTACTGACCAGGCTTGACGTTGCTTAAGTTTGGTGGTATTTAACATGATATAGTCGTAAACAGTTTAGGCTGCAGGCTTCCATAAATCTGTAACCTTAGATTACAAATTTTTAAAAAATCCCATGGGCTGATTAGGCAACTTAAGATCCTAATTTGAAACAATTCAAATGTCTCAATATGAAAAAGTTACGTTCATAATATCTGAATATCATAATAGCTTTGATTCATTTCTTTTTTTAGTGGTACAGATCAAAGCAACAAAGACTGTTGGGTCTGAAAATGCATATTTTGCCATAGTTTCACTCTTTGTTTTAATGAGTTTACTATAAACAATATGAATAATGAGTTGCCTTGCCAACCTAGCAGACTATTGCTAATGGATATGGAGTTCAATTCTGATTGCTTGTTTTATTACATCAGATGAAGCCAAGCAAATATGCATATGGTTTTAAACCACACTTTTTAAATTGAAGCTAACTTTGACTATCACTTGAATATCTAAGGAGCCATTAAAGAAATGTCAGTCAGTTTTTCTTGTCTTTTTATCTGGATTTCCAGGCAATAAATGACATTAAATTCTTATGAAATTTGTTGTGAACCTTTAAATCTTTATTTAGTAACTTTAATCTGAACATTGATGGGAACAGCCTCGCTAGCTTTGTATGTAAAAAAAAAAACTAAAAATTTCAATAACCTCAATTCATAACCTCTTCTCTTTCTTTTTTAGGGCAATGCTGTTTATAATGTGATGGCAGATATTATTAGTCGCTTGTCAGATTCTGAAATTGGCGTGGAAGAAACTCACTTCCAAACTATTTTGAAGTATGTAAAAACTTTATTCTTTTTCTCTCTATTTTATTATTTCTCTCTTTCTCCCCCTATTCTCTCTCTTTCCCCCTATTCTCTCTCTTTCCCCCTATTCTCTCTCTTTCCCCCTATTCTCTCTCTTTCTCCCTGTTTTCTCTCTCTTTCTCCCTGTTTTCTCTCTCTCCCCTCTGTTTTCTCTCTCTTTCTCCCTGTTTTCTCTCTCTCCCCTCTGTTTTCTCTCTCTCCCCTCTGTTTTCTCTCTCTCCCCTCTGTTTTCTCTCTCTCCCCTCTGTTTTCTCTCTCTCCCCCCTGTTTTCTCTCTCTCCCCCCTCCCCCCCGTTTTCTCTCTCTCCCCCCTGTTTTCTCTCTCTCCCCCCTGTTTTCTCACTCTCCCCCCGTTTTCTCTCTCCCCCTGTTTTCTCTCTCTCTCTCCCCCGTTTTCTCCTTCTCTCCCTCTCTGTTTTCTCTCTCTCTCTCTCCCCGTTTTCTCTCTCTCTCTCCCCGCTTTCTCTCTCTCTCCCTGTTTTCTCTCTCTCTCTCTCTCCCTGTTTCTCTCTCTCTCTCCCCATTCTCTCTCTCTCTCTCTCTCTCCCCCCCCTGTCTCTCTCTCTCTCTCTCCCCCTGTCTCTCTCTCTCTCCCTATTTCTCTCTCTCTCTCGGTCTCTCTCTCCCTCCCTATCTCTCTCTCTCTCCCTGTCTCTCTCTCTCTCTCTCTCTCCCTGTCTCTCTCTCTCTCTCTCTCTCTCTCTCTCTCTCTGTTCTCTCTCTCTCTCTCCCCTGTTCTCTCTCTCTCTCTCTCTCTGTCTCTCTCTCTCTCTCTCCCTCTCTCTCTCTCTCCCTGTCTCTCTCTCTCTCTCTCTCTCTCTCTCTCTCTCTCTCTCTCTCTCTCTCTCCCTGCCTCTCTCTCTCTCTCTCTCCCTGCCTCTCTCTCTCTCTCTCTCTCCCTATCTCTCTCTCTCTCTCTCTCTCTGTTCTCTCTCTCTCTCTGTCTCTCTCTCTCTCTCTCCTTGTTCTCTCTCTCTCTCTCTCCCCCCCCCGTTCTCTCTCTCTCTCTCCCTGTTCTCTCTCTCTCTCTCTCTCTCTCCCTGTCTCTCTCTCTCTCTCTCTCTCTCTCCTTGTTCTCTCTCTCTCTCTCTCTCTCCCTGTCTTTCTCTCTCTCTCTCTCTCTCTCTCTCCCTGTCTCTCTCTCTCTCCCCCCGTCTCTCTCTCTCTCTGTCTCTCTCTCTCTCTCTCCCTGTCTCTCTCTCTCCCTGCCTCTCTCTCTCTCTGTCTCTCTCTCTCTCTCTCTCTCCCCCCTGTTCTCTCTCTCTCTCTCTCTCTCTCTCCCTGCCTCTCTCTCTCTCTCTCTGTTTCTCTCTCTCTCTCTCTCTCCCTCTCTGTCTCTCTCTCTCTTTCTCTCTCCCTCTCTCCCTCTGTCTCTCTCTCTCTCTCTCTCTCTCTGTTCTCTCTCTCTCTCTGTTTTCTCCCCCCCCTCCCCCTCCCCGTCTCTCTCTCTCTCCCTCTCTTTCTCTCTCTCTGTTTCTCTCTCTCTCTCCCTCGTTTTCTCTCTCCCTGCCTCTCTCTCTCTCTCTCTCTCCCTGCCTTTCTCTCTCTGTCTCTCTCTCTCTCTCTCTCTCCCCGTTTTCTCTCTTCTCTCCCTCTGTTCTCTCTCTCCCCCTGTTTCTTTCTCTCTCTCTCTGTTCTCTCTCTCTCTCTCTCCCTGTTTCTCTCTCTCCCTCTGTTCTCTCTCTCTGTTTCTCTCTCTCTCCCTCTGTTCTCTCTCTCTCTCCCCGTTTTCTCTCTCTCTCTCCCTCTGTCTCTCTCTCTCTCTCCCTGTTTTCTCTCTCCCCTCTGTTCTCTCTCTCTCTCCCTGTTTTCTCTCCTGTTTCTATTCCACAAAAATGTAAATGATTGTTTTTTTTATATATTTCATTTATTTTCTTGTCATCTAATGTGGTTGTGTTCATATATTTTCCAGATATTTATTTACGTTTATTCAAAAAGATAAACAATCTGAGAGTCTTGTGGAGAAACTGTGCCAAAGATTCAGGGTTACCAAGTATGTATCTTATAATTTTTGTTGTTTTTATTCAACAATAGAAATGAGAGAAACTTGTTTTTCTGATAATGGTGTAAATCCATTCTTAAAATCATCCTCTATTTAGAATGGCAATTTGTCTGGTGAATACTTAAATTGTTGCTAATATTTTACTCTTGAGTTCATTCATTTACATCAATTTGATTAATTTTTAAAATCAAATTTAAAACATTTGTAACTGGATTTTTAGTATATTGACAAAATATAGTCTGACCATGTTTGTTGTAAATATTTCTACTGTGGTGATTGGAGATTAGTTAGTTTTTTGTACTAATTAGGTGACTTCATCAAAATGGTTACGCATGTGAAACTGCTTATTAAGAAAGGAGTTGAAATGGGGGAATCTCATACATTTAACTCAATATGTGAAGTGTAGAGTTACTTGGCATTTTGAATTTCTTTTTATTATTACTATTATAGTAATTACTACTATTATTATTAAGAGTCATTTTGTTTATGACTTATTTTTGAAGGTGCCATCTGCATTATCAACTAAATGAGTCTTGAATATCATCCATTTGTATGGACTTAAACAGAAAATGTAAGGCTTTTAACTTTGGTAATGTGGAACATTGGATATCGGCTCGGAATGAGAAATCGGGGGGGCCGAGTTCGAATTCCAGCCGAATTCATTGCATTCACTTACGCGCAAATACCCTTGGGAAAGGTATTAAGCCGTCTATTCTTTCCAGTTATGGGTTAAATAACAGGACAGATTGGCTTCTATAGCCTAGTCTACCACAGAAAGCAATGGCAACCTACTGCGGGATAATCTTCTGCCCAGTCAGGCATGATCGCCCAAGCGTGTATCACGTATGGCACTTAACTGACTGACTGAATATCATAGTTGGAAACATGATTAAGGTTTCTACTGGGCATAAAGTGGGGGACCTGTTTTCTATTGTTATGAAGTAATAAACTGATCCCCCACTAATTACTACTTAATAATATAATACATCTTTTCCCCCTCGAACTATGAGTTAAATAACAGGACAGATTGGATTCTATAGCCTTGTCTGGCAACCAGTCTACCGCAGAAAATAATGGCAACCTACTGCGGGATAATCTTCTGCCCAGTCAGTTATGTCTCTTTTGAGGCATGATCGCCCAAGCGTGTATCACGTATGGCACTTAAGTGAGTGAATTGGTTTTAGGAGAAACTGGGATGTGTGCTATGGTGTAATGGAATGAGAAATCAGTGAGCCAAGTTTGAATTCTAGTTGGGTTCATTACATTCTCTTGCACACAAATACTTTTGGGAAAGGTATGAATCCATATGTTCCCCTCCAGCTATGGGTTTGACACAAAGTCAGACTGGGTCCTATTACTTTGGTTGACAACCAGTCTATTGCAGAAAGAAACAGTGGGAAAATATTCTGAAACTTGCCGAATTGTGTATCACGTTTTGTATTTCTTGATGCTTTATAATCAAATATAGATAAGAGCCAGAAAAAAAAAAAGATTGGTGCTTTTCTTTGTAAATGAAGAACAATGTTGAAAATGGGATGATTGATTGTAATTCAATTCTGCTTTCTTTTTAGAACTGAGCGTCAGTGGAGAGATCTTGCTTTCTGTTTGTCTTTATTGTCATTTAACGAGAAAGCTGTTCGCAAGTTACAGGAGAATTTCACCTGCTACGGGGACAAGTTGACTGATGACAATTTGTATAATTATTTCATGTCTATTCTCAAGAAAGCCAGAACGAAGTGTAAAGCTGAATTCAAGGTAAGGAGTTCAATTTTCAGGATTATATTATTACTTTTGTTCTTTACTTTCCAAAGTATTTGGTTGCCCTGTTGGCTGGGGTTTCAGAATATGTCCACTGCACCTCTACAGAGAGGTAAGATCCCCACCCCACAACAAGACCACCTGTTTGCTGTGAGTGGCAGTCCATGATGCCTAAGAACAGGATCCTGGTGATTAAGGGCTTCAGGCATTAAGTAGAATACTTCTGAATTCCAACACACTACTTTGGACTTTATTTGGGTTAGATAGATAGTCAGAGAGACCCAATCGGATCACTCGGCTAGTCCTGTCAAGCCCTAGTACCATTACGCCAACCAAAGACAACATAACTTCACAACCTAATAAAAGAAAATTATACACACTAACCAAATTTAATCAGTGGTACTAGTGATCCTGCAAAAATATCTCGACTATAACTGGAAAGTTTATTATGATACATGTGGTAGTGATCACTTTGCACTTGTGTTGATGAGGGTCAATCAGGTTGTAACTAAAATGTATCATCAAAAATTGGAGTAGATAGACTAAATTATCGCCTAGTTCACACTCCACCCACGTCTATTGAACAGGTTAAGAGGCTCATCCCTTGTTTCCTGTTTAGGATGCAGTTTCCGGTTTTCTCTTTTCCAATCTTCTTCACTTTTTTTTTTTCAATTGGAGTAGATAGACTAAACTATCGCCCGGTTCACACTCCACCCACGTCTATTGAACAGGTGAAGAGGCTCATCCCTTGTTTCCTGTTTAGGATGCGGTTTTCGTTTTTCTCTTTTCCAATCTTTTCACTCCTATGTAGCCCCCTGCACATCAGTGGTGTTACCGCCTTGCTCAGGGTGATATGATTAAAAAAAAAAAAACTTAACCAAGGTAGATGAATGAAAGGAATTATTGATGACTACATATAAATACCTGATTATGCCATTTTTGTATTCCTGAGATGCTTGGGCGAACGGGATTAACCTCAACCCTCTCCCATGAGAGGGCTCCAAGGAGAGTAGGGAGCAAGAGTGACAAAAGAAAAATTATATGGCAACAAAAAAAAAAAAAAATGAAAAGACCTCCAACCTGAATCAAGTTCTGAAAATGAATTAGAATTGCATAGTTACTTCCCCTTAATATATAGTCATGGAACCACTTGAAGAAACTCCTATTACAAAACTATCACCATTTATAATTGAAAAAATAATATACTCTGAAATTACTCCTATAACTGTAAAAAAAAAAAAAAAATTAAACAATGCAATAATAATTCAAGTAGGAAAAAACATTTACAGAAAAAATCCTCAAATGGTCAACATATAAAATATGTTATATATATATATATATATATATATATATAAACCTATCCACATCAAAGTCTAGACACATCTAGAGTTATAATCAAAAGTCCAGACCTGAGAACTTGCTGTCTCAAAGTTAACCTAAAAAAAAAAAAGAACAAAGTATAATATATGTTATCAGAACAAAAAATGGCAAGTTAAGGCAACCCAACAAAAATCAAAAGCCTCAACATAACAATCTTTGCTAATAAAACTGTTCAATGTAACACAAGATGGGTAAAAGCAAATCGAAACAAATTACTTACTGCTTATTGCACACTTATATCTGTTTTCAGGAAACGTTTAAAAGACAATGAAAATATAGATATTAAAAACTATACAGCATATAATTTTATTGGAAACAGAGCTTCAGATGGTATTTTTATATTAGTAAAAAATATTTCTCAGAAAAATTGACTTAAATATAGCACTACAAACAGTGGCCATAAGAGCCTTACTACATAAAATCATCACTATATGTTCAGTTTACATTCCTCCAAATGATCCTATAGATGGTGCTGAATTAAAACTGCAGAGGTAGCTCCCAAAAACCATTTATTTTATGGGAGATTTCAATGGCTATAACATCATAGGGGGTTGCGAAAATACTGTTGAGAAGGGAAAATTAATGGAAGATTTTATCAATAGAAACAACGTCTATATAATGACAGTTTATATACCTATCAAGCGGAACATATACAGCAGTAGATCTAACCTTAAGTAATCCTGCAACATACCTAGACTATAGCTGGGAAGTACATTATGATATATGTGTTAGTGATCAGTTCTCAGTTATGTTGGAAAACTCATGATCTTTTGCCAGATGAAAAACTGGAAGGAATTTAAAAATGCATGTGCTGTAAAACTTAAACCAGAAGCCAATGTAGACAATGCAGAGCACATCACTTATTTTATAAAACACTTAGTACTGCAAAACATTACATATCAAAACCTAAACCTGTCAAACATGACGGACCTTATATTAACAATGTTTTCATTAAAAAAAAAAAAAATGATCAGATTTCGTTGTTCAGCTTGAGATAAGTTCATATTATATCTAATCTAAAAACATCTAGAATAGTTAAAAAAAAATCCAAGTGATCCTCATTGAAGAACTTTGTATTTAATATTAATTCTAACATCAAAACCATATGGAATACGGTTCATAAAATTGCTGGGAAAAATAAAAGCGCTCCATTTAGACAATTCGAAGCAATTAACAATGAGGATACTGCCAAATTTATTAGCTCTAAAATCTCTCAAAACTCTTCCTCAAATGATACTAGTAGACTATTTCAGAATATCAAAATAAATGAAGAGAAGAAAAAATTAAATTTCTAAAATAAAGAAAATTACAACCAGGCTCTTACTCTACCAAAATTATTAGATTATATAAAAAAAATCACACAATTCAGCAGTTTGTCCAGATGAAATTGAATATGAATTTATAAAAAAACAAAAAAACTACCAAATATTTCCTTGAATTCAAAATTTTTCAACAATATATGGATCAGTGGTAATATTCGCAGTTTCCGGAAATAAGCTACCATAATTTTAATCCCTAAACCTGGAAAGGACTTAGAAAATCAGTCAATTGCATTTATGAGTTGCTTATGCAAAACGTTTGAAAGAATTGTTAATAATAGGCTTACTTCATTTATTGAAGTTAATAAAATTAAAAATTTCCGACTTCAGAAATAACAAAAGCGCAATCAACCACCTAGTTCGAGTGGATTCTTTTATCAGAATTTTTTTTCTTTAAAAAAGAACATTTAACAAGTTTTCTTTGAAAAAAAGCTTAATGACCCCTTCATGGAGATATGGTATCATGAAAGACTTAAATAAAATAGGTTTTAAAATAAGATTAGTAATTCTTATCACTAACTTCTGGCAGAATGGATTTTTAATGTTTGTATCCCTACCACACTGATCTATACGAGAAAGAAATGGACGTCCCTCAAGGAAGTTTGCTATCAGTAACACTGTTCAGCGTAAAAATAAATAGCATTATTAAATGTTTGAAACCTGGAGTTTACTGTTCATTAGACGACTTTCTAATGTTATAGATCAAAAAATATCCAAACAATTGGACGACTACTCCAACAGTCGCAATAAAGTAAACAAGTGGGCCACAGAAAACGGATTCAGATTCTCCAGGCAAAAAACTCGACGTATACCTTTTGCGGACTTTGAAAGCTACACCAAAATCCCGAATTAGGTCTTGATAGTACAGAAGTGCCTGTAGTAAATCAATACAAATACCAAGGAATAATCTCTGACAAAAAATTATCCTTCATACCTCATATAAAATGCTTTCTTGAGGAATGAACTAAAACAATACATTTTCTCGGTCATCTCTCACAAAATTTGGGGAGCTGACAGACAGCTGCTTTTGAAACCCTATCGGGCACTGGTCTGATCCAAATTAGATTATGGATGCTTTATCTATAGTGTGGCAAGAAAATCATATGCAAAAGGATTTAATACCGTCTATCACTAGAGTCTGCGACTTGTTCTAGAAGCTTGCAGTACATTCCCAATTGAAAACTTATACACTGAAGCACATGACCCACCTTTGGCATTAAGACAACATAAACTAGCATTACAATATTAATCAAACTTTGTTCATGCCCAAATAATGCAACATACAACTGTGTTCTTTAACCTGAATAAAAAGAAATATATAATTTGAAGGACTCCTTATGATGCAATTCTCTCTGGTAGCTATTTAGCAAACAGTATGCTGTACTATTTGGCATTCATGTCAGAAGTGCCAATGCGAACACTTGAGTGTGTTTGGGTGTCAATCTGAGATTGACGGATTACAGAAGATTCAGAAAGAGTTGGATAAGTCGAATGTTAATTATGAAAAACTTGGAAAACTCGTTCTGATAAGAAAAGAACTCAAGAATTTATTGATGAGGGCGTCAGGCACAACATGGAGGGGGCTTACATCAAGTTCTTTGAACTCCTACAAAAAGGTGGCTCTTGGAAGACCATATGTCTAGCAACAGGACTGCACTGTTGTGTTTACAGTCCAAGGGAAGTAACTTGCCATTAACCCTTTGATTTAGATACTCTTATAAAAAGGAAACTAAGTGAAGAGTTAGTTTCCTGTTGTACCCACTGGACAGAATAAACGTTGTCTGTATCTTTGATTTTATGTGCACTCATTTCTAAGATAAAATACACACCATGGGGAGAACTCAGTTATGGCTGTCAGACAATTTCTGACCGCCATCATCGCTTGCATCTGGCCACCTAACTATAGACTGTGGCCCTCTTGATATGAGTTAATTATTTTCACCTCCCAGCTTCATAAGCATCTTTAAACACTGTTAGTGCTGCTAGTGTACAGACTACAACACTTACATAGTGTGACTTTTCGGCAAACTATCTTGTAAACAAATTATTTTTTTTGATTTTGTTTATATTTAAAAATCCATGGCTTCAACTCATCAGTTGTTCTTTTAAATGTTTGACTTGTATTTTCTTATTTCTTTGAATGGTTAGTGAGTTATGCGACTAGTGACTAATTATTTGACAACAAAATTGCTGTAAACTTTGAAATATCTACTGGTTGGGTATTTTTTTTTCTGTCATGCTTTCATCCCATTTAATAATAAAACTGCTTGATTCTTTATTCAGACAACTATTGATGAACTGGAAGCTCAAATTACTGAGTGCCATAACAAAGGACTTACTAGTGATGAAATAGTCACTCAAGCTGCTTATGTGTTCAAAACTCCAGCCAAGACGCCAGCACGTACCCGTAGAACAGCTTCAAAGACAGCTTCCGAGACTCCAGGTATAAATTATGCATTTGTTAATTACTTATTACATTTGATTTCTCTGTCTTTTATTTTTATATTATTGATCTCATGATTTCTAATATGCATTTTTGTATGTGCATTGTGGAGCAGTGAATATTGGCTCAGAAAGAGAAATTCGGAGAGCCGAGTTTGAGTTCCAGTTGAATTTGTTGCATTCACTTACATGCAAATAGTCTTAAGATATTAATCTGTCACTTCTCTGTCCAGCTATGGGTTAAAAAGTAGGACAGGTTGAGCTCTATAGCCTTGGTTGGTAACCAGACTACCACAGAAAATATTGTAACCTACTGTGTGAAAATCTTCTGCCCAGTCAGTCAGGTCTCTTTTGAGACCTGATTGCCTAAGTGTGAATCACATATGGTACTTAACTGTCTGAATATGCATTTTAATATTTTGCACATTTTTGTCAGTGATATATATTTTTCTTTTTTAATCCCTTTTCAATTCAAAATATAGCTATTTTAAGTTGAACTCATAAGGTTCTTTTACTAAAAATCAGTTTTTCCTTTCTCACTAGGTTTAATATTAACTCTACTGACTCATCTCTTTACTGTGCTTACATCAAGTGCAGTCTTTACATAATCATTCAATAACCTCCTATGGACTTGCAAGATTTTTTTTGCTTCAAAATAGAAATTTGAAGACAGATCTTTGCACATCATTTTCTATTGGCTTCTAGTCACTTCATGATTTATAGTGAAAAAAAACAAAAGACTAGAAATTCTTCTACTTTTAAAATTAAATTAGTACAGTTATTACTTTTTTACCACCCTTCATAATTATTAAATTAACGTCAAGTGTATGGGGCTTTACTTAATTCTACTGCTTTATTTGATTGTTATGTCTTTGATCCATTGAATGAAGATAACACCATCAGGTCATATCCTGGAGATGTGTTCATCACCACAACATGGATGTTACAGGGTTTCTGGAAAAATGTTATTTTGAGTCAATATAGTCTTGCTGTAGTCATGATATAAAATTTGCTTCCAGCTTACTTGCACTCTCTTTCTACTTCTCTCCTAACGATTCTCCATGTCATACGATTTGGATGAGTTGAGAGGAGGCAGTCATTCAGCTTGGTTGAAAAATCTGCATATAAACAAATCTTAATATAAACCCCTGACATGGCCCATTCTGAATAATCTATTTTTTCAGTAACTCTACTTTTCTAATCACTCATATTTGGTGTTAATAGACTCCAATGCAGAAAAGAAGCATATTTCAGTTTGGCTTAAAAACTGGTATCACATTCTCTTGTAATTTAGAAACAAATGCCTTTGACTTTCTCAACTTCTCTGAGAAAATATTCATGAATTTATTTTTTTTTTAATTTACTCAGTGTTTCTTCAGCTGTAATCTTTTTCTCTGAAAAACAATTTTTCCACAAAATGAATTAATCGGCCAATTTCAGTTCAAATAATTTTAGATGTTTAGTAATTTTGAGTTGGAATTTTTTTTCATGTTCAGTGAGACACAGTTTTTGAAACAGAAGACATGCTTTTTCATCCAGCCATCCTTCATTTTCTTCTCTGAAAATGACCTTGAAACTTCTGAAGTATGATAGGAATCTAATGTTATGTTTTTTTTTTTTTGTTTTGTTTTTTCTGGGACATAATTTAACTCACTAATTGAGTTAAAGACTGAACCTGAAAATGAAATTGATGCATTGCCAGTTCCTTGTTTTTTCAGATTGACTTTATCTGTTCTTGATATTCAATCTGCTCCCATTTCATTTGTTGAACTAATGTCTTCTGGAATTCTTACTGTTGCTGAATAATTCAGTTCTTCCATAGTGTATCATGTTCATACAATTGGGAAGATTTTTTTTTCATATGCATTTTGAATTTTCTTCAGCTATTTATGCTAAGTGAGAAAGGAAAAAGTTTTATTTTATGTGAATTTGAATCCTCTTTGGCACTGTTTATATCTTAATTGTATTGAAATATGTTTCTTGTGGTTGATGTAGTATTGCTGAATTCTGTAGTTGGTATATAAAGCTTGCTTCTGGCTCAGTCTCATTAACTCTTTCTACTTCTTCCCTGTTGATTCTTGATGTTGGTACTGATTTTAATTGGACTTTTCTATGTCTGGATGATAAATGGTTTCTGTAAAAATTAAAAGTAGTTACAACTTTAAATTATGATAAACTTTTTACTACAATGTGCTTTTGAATAATTATAATTAGCATAGTTGACACTGCATTTCTCGTCATATAATCAATTTTTTTTTTTTTTCAATCAACCTGGGAGAACTTAGTAAACTTGGACTAACGCCTAAAATCCTTCTGATGACTTCAAAATAAAATCAGATTACAAATGAAAATGGTGTTAGAACATAAATAACTGATAATTATGAATGAGTCATCAGCTAATTTTTGTTTACATTGTTTCTTTTTCTACAAAATCTCTCCAGAAACCACCCTTCTTATAAATCAAATGTTGGTGACGAGTTTAAAGTTTAATGTGGCATGAGCACAAGTTCTCTTGTTACAATTGATTCAAAGTTCTTGAAAGTGAAACAAGTCCAGTGTTTCAAACTGAAATAAACATTTTGAAGTTAGGTTGCTCAGTTAATTTTGATATATTAAAAGTCACACATAAAGAAATGTTATCTATTTATACATGCTGTTTGTGAATTCTGAATGGTTGAGACAGCCTTTCACTAACATATAACAGTGCGATAGCAACGTGCTCATCGTAGCCAAAACAATGTTTTCATCACATGTTGTCTGTGGCTGTATTGGCAGTGTTTTGAGTTTTAACCAAACCTTAAGTCAAACCTAACCTCATGAGAACATTACTTTCAGTTAACTTAGTTTTTGCGATAAACTTGTCCAGATTAATGGTAATGAGGATTTCAAGCTATAAATACCGGTAGAAGGATTTGGCAGTATGGCGATCATTATCATATGTTTTGAATGTACACATAAGTCAAACTTGACCTTTTTTCTGTATCCAAATTTACATGTCTCTAATTTAAAGTTAGTGCTCTATCTTGGTTTGTGATGAATTTGTCATGATTAGTGAGGATTTCAGGTTTCAATAAGGTTACGTTTCAATCGTATAATGTACACTAATTTCTCTTCTAATTATTACATTCTAAATAGTTACCGTAAATTTGGTACTTC
>JBBBDQ010028353.1:435000-527500 GCA_037127315.1 Ascarosepion bandense | reverse complement strand
AGTTTCAATAAAATAATTGAAAATCACTGGTTTGACAAAAAAATGTATAAAACTCTTGTGTTTATCTGGTGTTTTTTCCCCTGGCAAAGTTTAAGTTTATAATTGAGCCATTTTTATAAAGGACTTGATATTGGCTCGGAACAAGAAATCGGAGTGTGACAATGCCATTTCAAATGTCTTGGTTATCTCCATTTAACTGAACTCTCCAAATTTCTGTTCACCTCTGCTGTAGCCAGGTATTGAACTCGAAACCCTTTGATTAAAGTAATTCAATCTAACATTTTTATTCACTGTCTCCTAACACTCGCACTCACTGACATTTTAAAACAATATCTGTTTTCTTTTAAATCTTGCCGGCCTTGTGCCGTTCAATGCGAATACACTTCTGGGCGAAATTTTACCCTGTAGCAAAAGAATGTATAAAACCTGTCTCCGAATTGACATATCACTAGGCTAAACCACAAATAACCATTCCCAGTTCTGTATTTTATTTATAAATACATTTTTAATAATGTATGGTCAATAAGAATTTTACAAACAAATAACGTTTTCTTTTTTTTCTGTGCTATATTAAAAACTAATTTAATTTCCCATGCATGTACGTACATACTTAGAAATATAGATGCTTACAATTTGGTCATCTTTACGTCACGGCTCTTTTATTTGTGAATGTGGTTTCGTATAAGACATAAAATGATTTTGTAAGGTTAAATAACAATTATAATTATTAGAATTAGTTTATTTTCTACTATCAAAATAATTTTCAAAATTTACCAATATTTACATTCAATTTGTTTATTTACACCGCAGACGAAGATAGCTGTGGATCGTCACCATCAACAGTACAGTAACATGATTTTATGTGCTTTTAAAGCTTTTCTAGTGATATGACTTCAGCATTTGTGATAGCTTGACATAAAGTCAAATAATATGGCTTCATTTTTATTTTTATTTTCCTTTTTTTTTTTTTTCTTTTTTTTTTTCCTTTGACAAATGACATAAGAATAACTTCACTTGAAATGACGTAACCTGAGGTATACATGTAGCCAGGTATTGAACTTACAACTCTTTGGATCAAGTTACTGGCTCTAACCAATGCTTTTGACCACTGGGCCATGTGTCTTTGAGAACAGCAGTGGTGAACGAATAGCTGAGATAACATAAAGGGAGATAACTACATGACATCTAGATGTTGCATTGCACAATGAATGAAAATGATATACCCCAGTGATTGAAGTAAAGGGTTGTGTTTGAAATTCCTAGCACCTGAAAAAGGTCGGAGTGTACAAACGGCCAAAAAAGAGTAGACATGGCAACAAAAATGAAGACAACAGTTTGAATAATGTAAATATTACCACATCACTGAAGTATCGAAAAATCCAAAACATTTTCAGCATTTTACAAAATCTTTTATTAATAAAGTCTGAATTTCACATTTATTGTAAAGTATTTTCAAAGAAACAATAATTTGATAATCTTTACAAAATTTCTGATGTTTGTTACATGTACAATTCATTTCACAGAAGATGAAAATATTTATTTTGCTAAGCTAGATTACTAGGTATTACTAGTATTAAGAAAATGGGTGAATACTATTCTATATAAGTTTTAAGTACTCGGTAATCTTGTTGTGCAGTGGATATTGACTCGGAACAAGAAACTGTAGAGTCAAGTTCGAATTCCAGTTGAATTCATTGCATTCACTTATGTGCAAATACCCTTGGGAAAGGTATTAATCCGTCTTTTCCCTCCAGCTATGGGTCAGATAACAGGGTAGATTGGGTTCTATAGCCTTGGTTTGGAACCAGTCTACCACAGAGAGTAATGGCAAACTGCTGCGAGAAAATTTTCTGCCCAGTCAGTCTTCCGAGATATGATCGTCCAAGCGTGTATCACATATGGCAATTAACTGACTGAATCTTAAAAATGTTGGAAATATTCCCTGTAATCTAATTTTAGGAATGTTGACAGTAAATTTACTATAGTCATCAATCTTATTTTCTGATAATGTTGTGTATGGTCATCTATACTTTCAAGATGGGCACATTTGTATGCATGAAAGAAAATTTTAAATTATTTTAAAAATTTTAATGTGTGATGATTTGTATTAATCTTCAATTTTTGCTAAGGTTATTAAGTGAAGACTTTATTTACTAAGGCAGACAAAGTTTTGAAGAACTTTTAAAGACTTTAAAACTTTTTATTTCTTTTTAGTTTTTTAAAAAATTATTTTAATTTTTTATTTACTTTTTATTTTAAAAAAAATTGTTTTTATTTTTCGTTTGTACAGACATATATATATATATATATATATATTATAAAAGACATTAAAAGCATATTTTTTTAATTTATTTTTTTAAATCATTTCACTCTAAGCAAGTCAGGACTGCTACTAGTGCACAGGGGGTTACACTGAGAGAAAAAAACATTAAAGGGAGTGTCAAATGAAGGATAATATATGGATGGGGTCGAAGAAGTTAGATGACATTACATTTAAAATTTTGGAGTGTGTAGCTATTAGAAAAACAAGTAAATGGAAGAGAGTCCCACAGGAGGTAAGCACGAGAAAAGAAAGAGGTGGTTACATTTAACTATTTTAACAGTAAAAGGGAGGATATTGATGTTAATTTAGTAGTATGCGTCAATTCATGTGGTCGAGGTACCGGGGGTGGGGGAGAAGTTCATGAAAGCAGTTGCTATGAAAATAGTTGTTACAAAAACAAAAAAACAGAAGTTACATTATGTCAGTGAGAAAGTGACTGAAGGCAAGCTTCCAAGTCAGGATCGATTATATTGCAGATCCTCCTTTTAATTTTGTTGAGAACCTTGAGGTGAATAGCAGGAGTACCTGACCAAATATGGCAACAGCATTCATTGCATGGCCGAATAGAAGATTTATAAATGTGCAAGATGGATTCTGAAGAGAAATTCTTTCTGGCCAACACTGGCCCAAGCAGTAGATGCAGCTATAGATTTGATGTAGTTGTTCCACTTCAAGTCGAAGATGAGGCCAAGAAGGCGCAGTGTATTGCTCTCTAGGAGAATAGCATCATCTATTCCGATGGCAGGTTGGAAAGTTTCTCTATGAAAGGAGAGCAGTTTTGTTTTGGAGGCGTTAAAATATATGAGCCATATTAGAGGTTCTTAAGAGCATCAGCCAGGTTTACTTTGTCGGCTTAGTGTAGGCCCGAGATATATAATAATCATTTAATTTTTGGTTAAAATTAAATTAGACCAGTACAGAGTTGTATTAAAGTGTTCAATGCCAGAATATTGCAGAGCTTTTGAATATTTTTCATTTGTAAACAAGTTATTATGCAACCCAGGTTTTTACCTTTCAATGTCTCCAGGTGATTTATAATTGATTTTACCGTGTTGTTGTTGGTTTTTTTTTTTTTTTTTTTTTTTTTTTTTTTTTTTTAAGCTCTCACTTAACAGATTTTTTATGAAGTGCTATTTTCAAAATTAGAAGTTAGAGCATTTTCATCAATGATTGTATGATCCTAATAGGTATTTGTGGATATGGTTACACTTGGTCATAATTTCTGTTCTTTCATTCAGTATTTCATTTTTGTTTGAGAATAACATAATATCTAACTTTTCTTCCTGGCACAGTGTACATATTTTGCAACTGTTGAACAGCTCGGCTGTTTTCATTATATTCTATATTATGTCTGTTTTTTTTTTCCATATTTTAATTTCAATTTCTGCATGTGGGTAGCCAATTTTGTACAATTTTAAAAATTTTTTAGTTTAAATGTAGACTTGTAGTTAAACCATCTTGTCTTAAAAGTATCTTTGGTTGATCCCAAATATGTTTTGTTTTGACCATTTAAGACATGTACTTTTGCTTTGTAAATGATTTCTTTCATATTACAAAGTCCTTGATGCGAGTATTTATTTTTGTCCCTGCAGTTACATTCTTTATTAATGATTTTGTTTTCTACATTGCTTTTTAGGTTTCTGGTGTTTTTGCTTCTTTATGAAATTTTCTAGATTACTAGTACAGCTATAACTCAGTTTGATTGTATTCCTATTGAAAATTTTGTTTAGTTCTGAGCTTTTTGGAAAGTGTTTATCAATCAGTTTAAAAAATATTTGTCCTGTTTTGGTTTTTACTTCTAAGTTAAATGGTGGGTTGAATCAGATTATGTTTCGTTTTCTATCATTGTTTTTTATTTATCTGTTTGGTTGGGAATTGTGTTCTAAAATGTTCTTACGGCTAGGTTTTCTTAGTGCATCTTCATAATTTTTTCTTTACATCAAATATTGTTTTGTTTGACAAATTCTTTGATTGCCTGTGCTCTATTCCTTTATGAATGTACTTGATTATGTTTTTGGGATGGTCAGGTCTTGTGTTTATATACTTTAAATTTGTATTTGCTTTCATATATGAAGAGACATTGCCAGTTTGTAAATGTAATTCTACATCTAAATATTGAACTACTTTTCTATTTGTTTCGACTATTATCTCAAAATCTAGTTGTTTGAAGCGTTTGTAAAGTTCTTTCCTTATTTTATCCATATTTTACCATTGTGGAAAAGTATGGATTTGCAGCAATGTAGAATTATATCTATATGCTCTGATGGTATGTCTATGTCCTGTTTAGTGAAGTTAAATGCTTCCATTAAACATTTTGGGAAATTTTTTTATATCCTATTTTATTAATGCATATTTATTTTCGTTTTGGATTTTTGGAAACCAGGAAATGCAATCACTTGTGTCTGTCCACTTGTTGGCTTGAGTGGCAATTGTCAGTAAGTCACAAATATTTTTTTAACATTTGATGACTTATTTTGACCACTTCTGATTTTGTTAGATTTATAAGCCAGTATGAGGGGTTATTGGGAAAATCTTTTTTGAGGTCTTTGATTGTTAAGAAAGCTTGTTTTATAGGTTAAAATTTGTATTTTTTGGCTTAAATCCAGTTTATCTGCCTTATTAATTTATTTTTTTTACAATAATTATTTCATTGATTAGTGAAGAATATATATATATATATATATATATAAACTTATTTATAAATGGAACTTTGTCTGTGTCTGTTGCCTATAGACTCTGAAACGGCTGAACCGATTTTCTTGAAAATTTACACAGTTGTACTATAAACGTCTGCGAGTGTTCTTAGCTAGGTTTTGTATCGAGGTACCCTCCGATAAATATCGATAATCGAAAAAATCGGGTTATAGAAGGAATAGCCCGATATATATATATATATATATATATATATATATATATATATATATAAAAAAGGCAAGATGTTTGTGCATGTGTGTCTGTTTATCTGTCCGTATGTCTATTTTTTTCAGCCCTTTTATTTTAGTTTTTGCTTCGGGTTTGGCTCTGAGTAGGTATAATTGTAGTTCTTAGTCTCAGCCATGATACCATTTAGTCAGAGGACTTATTTAGCCTTCATAATTCCGTTTACGATGCAAAAAACTTATTTGATATCGACACCAGGAAATGAAAATTTGACTTACATCCATTCACTTTTCATTCAGTCTACGGTTTCGCTTCAACTGGAAACAACTATTGCTTTTTAGTGTTTTGTCCCAACGTCCAAAGAGTCTGAGGTCCAGGACCATGGATTAATTTTAAAGCTTTCATAACACCCGAGCAACGCCAGGCTATACTGCTAGTATATATATATATATATATATACTTATATAAAATAAGTTTCGATGTTCAAATCAGTTGTACGACCATTTCTACATGAAATCCCTAAGAGAAATTTCACGCATCATCGGCAACTTCATTTATTTAAAAAATAAATCGATTTATTTTTAAATAAATGAAGTTGCCTATGATGCGTGAAATTTCTCTTAGGGATTTCATGTAGAAATGGTCGTACAACTGATTTGAACATCGAAACTTATTTTATTTTATAATTGGCTCTGTAATTTAAATATTAATTACATTGAGCCCTCAACCTCCATCAGTTTTGATATTAATGTAATTAATATTAGGATCAGGTCTTTGGGATTTACCGACCTGCTTTTTCTTTTGGATTAAAGTTTTATACATATTATATATATATATATATATATATATATATATATATATCTCAGTGAATACAGAACGAAGAAAGAATACTCACAACGTCCAGATAGAGCTGTGAATATTTATTATAAATTATATTTTAGAACATGTACATAATTATTATATATATATATATATATATTCGTTACAAAGGTACGTTTGTTTCGACACTGAAACTTCAATGTCTTATCAGGTGGTGTGTAAAGTAATGGAAATCCTCTGTCCTTATATTTATTTAGTTTTTTTAGAGGTGTTGGTGGGGGTTAGTGATAGGGGAATAAGTCTCTGACCTTTGAAATTTTTGGAGTGGGTGTTTTTTAAGTTGTTGATTAATGAGTCTCTGAATTCTAGACAGATTTAACCTTGTAAGTTTTTGTGACACCGGATATTTTTATTTAAGCAGAGTCTTTTTAATTAATGTAAGTTTGTATATTTAATCTTAACTTTGGATTATAGAGATTATATTTTTTCTATTAAATTTTTAATTTTTAATTATTAATTAGATCATAGTTTGGAAACCGTTTTTTCTATTAAATTTTAAATTTTAAATTTCTATTCATATAACTAGTCAATTGTGTATGTGGTGGGGTTTTAGTGGTAAGGGAACAAGTACTGCTGATTGACCTTTAGAATTTTGGTGTTGGGGGGTGTAAGTTTTATTTATATATATCTTGTGACTAGTCTATATCTTTTAGGATTACTTAGGGGAACAGGTTAGGGTTGGGATGCATATTCAGTACAGAATAATTTATTGTATATAAGTAGGGTTTTTGTAAATAATCTAAATTTGTATATTTAATCATAATTTTGGATTCAGGAAGTCGATTTTTTTTTTCAATTAAATTTTAAATCCTAATTAGATCACAGTTTGGAAACAGATTTTTTTCTATTAAATTTCAAATTTTAATTATATCACCGTTTGTGGTAAAATTTAATGTGAGAGGTAAATTTTAATGTTAGGGTTGTTTAGGTACCAGATAAACATAGGTAATAAGTGCTTAATAAGTAGACTTTAATGTAGGGGGAAAGTAGAATGTTTGTATTTGAGGTAACAGGTGGCTAGGTAACAGGTGTGTTTGTAATTAAGGTAATAGTTGAAGTTTAGTGTGTGTTAAGGACAGTATATATAATTAATCTATTTATGGTTATTAACCTTACTTTATAATTTAGTAAATCGATTACTTCTATAAAATTCTTAATTTTATTTAGAGAAAAGTTTCTAATTTAATTATGAATATTAAGCTTTACTTTAGAATTTAGTAATTCGATATTATTATAGAATATATATATATATATATAATATTTTTTTATATGTATGGGGTCCTAGCTCTGGCTATTGTAGTATTTTTTTTAGCATGATTGTGATGTTAGTTCTCTAATGTGCTTGCAGTTTACTGTGGTTTCATGCCTCTGGTTTAAAAGCTTGTTACTGTTCATATATTTAAGGAACTCAATTTTTTCTTGAAGACAGAGGAAAAATGGCTGTTGTAGTTGTTCGATACGCTTTTTAATAAGAAACTGGTCGAGAGTTCCTTGAACTGTCTTCTTCCTTTTCTTCAAGGATTACAGATGTTTTCATATTTCGTTCTTTAGGATTTACTGATGAAACTATTAACATTTAGTGTAAATGTACGTATTTTAATCTGATTTTATATACTTTTATTCTTATTTATTTTACAGTAACATGATTCTATGTGATTTTAACGCTTTTCTAGTGATATTATGATTTCAGTATTTGTAGTTGACAAACGTAAAGTCGAATAAAATGATTTAAACTGGATTTTTATTTTTATTTTTTTTGACAAATAATGTAAATGATAATCGAGAACAAAGTTAACTTTGGTAAAGCAGGGTAAAGATACATGTGTGTGGGTGACTGTCTTTTATGTTTTTTTTTTCTGCCAGAAAATGTTTTCATGTCAGAATCCATTTTGCACATTTATAAATGTACCTTTCGTCCGTGCACTGAATATCTGATCTGGTGCACCTGCAGTATATCTTGAGATCCTTGACAAAATCCAAAGAAAGATCTCTAATGTAATTGAGTCTGAAAATACATCTCGTCTTCAGTCACTTTCTCAGCGACGTGACGTGGCTTCCCTCTGTCTTTTCTACAAATATTTTCATGGCAACTGCTTTGACGAGATATTTTCCCTTGTGCCCCAACAACATCAGTTTTCCTTCTCTTAGCTGAATACTTAATTTCTTCTCAATCAAGGTGGGAATGCCACTAGTACACAGGGTGTTACCAAGACACACACACATGCCTTTTCTAGCAGAAAAGCCTTATATACTTTGTATATTTGTGTACACTCAAGTATAATTATTTTCTCTTCTCGGATTGTTAATTGTGGTGAAGGCCTGACAGCAGGCAGGCAGTAAGAACGTTTAAAGTTCCAAATTATTTGTTTAAGTCCTTTCACCCAAAGCAAGGCGGCAATGCTACTAGTATGCAGATAAGTGACAGAAGACGGAGAATAGGGAGGAGTGATGAACGGACAAAAGATGAACTGGATTCAAGAAGGCTGAAGATGGTCATTGACATTGTGTTTAAATTTTTGAAGAATGTAGTTATATGGAAGCAAGGAAACGGAAAAGAGTTCCACAGGCGGGAAGTGATGGGGGGAAAAAAAAAAAAAAAAAAATTAATTGGAGTAGAAGTATGTTGTAGTGGAACATCCTGCCATCCCCGAGAATAGAATGCTCTGCTTTATAAAAGACGGTAACGAGTGGTACGACGAGGGGGGAAAAGGTCTTAGGCGAAGGCATTCACTATTCGATAGTTGATTCCACTCCAACCCGTGGCTTGCCTATTTGTATATTATTGTTAATTGTACCTTAGTACAATAAATCTGTATTTCTTATTCCTGGTGTGGAGTTCCATTCTTCAACTGATCTTCTTACACTGTATTCCTTTTCGGGATATATCAGAGTGAGAGTTGTATTTAACTATTTCAATGATAAAATGGTGAGAACTACATGCCAATCTAGTCCCAAACTTAAATTCATGGAGTCGGGACAGCAGGTATAAAAGCTTGTCAGAGTATTTGCCATGAAAATATTTGTAGAAAAGACTTTGCCGAGAAAGTGACTGAAGTCGAGATGCCAAGTCAGGACTGTTTACATTATATATTCTTCTTTGTCAAGAATCTCAAGATATACAGTAAGAGCACCAGACCAGATATGGCTGCAGTATTCAATGCAGAGGACGAATTATATATTTGTAAATGTGCAAGATAGATTCTGACCTGGATTACTACGTGCTGTTCGTCCTTCAATATGGCAGTGAATGCTGGAGAATATCATCAAAGATGAAGGAAAAACTTGAAGCAACTGAAATGTGATTCTACAGAAGGATGCTGAGAATATCATGGATTGAGCACGTGAGCAATGATGTGGTCTTGGAAATGATGGAAACAAAAAGGAAATTCATCAGGAAGAGACAGCTGAAGTTCCTGGGACACGCAACGAGGAAGGAAGGCTTAGAGAATCTGATACTAACAGGCCAGATAGAGGGGAAAAGAGACAGGGGAAAGCAACGGATAACATATTTGAAGGACCTAATCAGATGGATGACGGAACGAGGATTGCATGGTGTAACAGGAGAAGGCGTGCTCAGAGCCATCGGGATAGGGAAACGTGGAAAGCCATGATCGCCTACGACAGGGACAGGGCACATAGAAGAAGAGAAGATTCTGACGAGAATGATATCCTGGCATGACACAATGATCCAAGGCTAAGGGGTCCGATACTTCCAGTGGACTTACTGCACACCTGGACACCAGTCAAGCTGATTCTACATCCCTGCACCAAAAACACATAAGAACAAGGAAGCAAGCGACACTGTGATAAGGTGACATTTCCTCTGCATTGATGCTTATGCAAGAAGTCGACGGGAAACGGTACTACCTCAAGCCAAAAATAGTGATTGAAAATGACCAAAATTTTCTGGGAATTTTCAACTTTAAAACAGACTGCGTGCTTGAAGCCATCAAACACCACACTACAAAACAAGAAAATACCTTCTCGTTGATGAGGCTGTTCATTGTGACTGTAGTTTCAAGGTTATGAAATTTTGTAATGTTGCTTCTGTAGTGTCCCTTGTAAAGTCACAGATATTAAAATTATAACGCTTTCAAACAACACAGTGTCAGACACTTATTCTTCTTAATGTCAATGGTATTTAGCTGCTCCACCCCCACTGAGTCGGATGTGGTACAAGGCCTTTTAAAAATGGTAAATCTGAACCTTCAAGCTCGGGCAAAAATTTATTCTGCCTTTCTGAAGTCTGAGAGACCGACAAAGTCAGACTAGCGTCTGATTGACGGTAATAACCGAATGTCAGTCAGTTAAGTGCCATACGTGATACACGCTTTGGGCGATCATGTCTCGAAAGAGACATGACTGACTGGGCAGAAGATTATCCCGCAGTAGGTTGCTATTGCTTTCTGCGGTAGACTGGTTCCTAGCCAAGGCTATAGAACCCAATCTGTCCTGTTATTTAATCCATAACTGGAAGGAAGAGATGGATTAATACCTTTCCCAAGAGTATTTGCGCGTAAGTGAAGGCAATGAATTCAGCTGGAATTCGAACTCGGCACCCCGGTGTCGCGTTCCGAGTCGATATCCACTGCACCACAACGCACAATACTTATTATATATGCATTGTTTTTACACGCAACGTGATCCCAGCAACACGATACCAGTAATTACTTTAAAACGAGGTCGACTGCGCTTGATCTTTGGCGATCCGTGTTCAAAACCAAGTGTCAGCAGCGACACTTTATTCCTATATGATAACATGAAATATACTGACCTCCAGATTGAAAAAGACAGAATGAGAGACATTTAGGCCACAATTGTCCAAGTTATGATTGAGGGTTTTTGAATCTGCACCACCAAGCGTAATGTCCTACATTAAATAAATTTTCAGTAAAACCTCATATTTAATTGCTTCAGGAGTCTACGTTGCTTGGCATTGCAAATATTCTGTGAAAGACGCTCTATGTCTCCTATGTTAGATCTTTGGTTGAAACTCAAACTGTGAAAATCAGCATTATGAATAAAAATAATAATATAAAACAAAACAATATAAAATAAAAGAATATATATAATAAAAAACAGTGTATGAAAACTGTACAATTAGTAAATAGCAACAGACATTAATCAACTGTAGTTGAATCTGACCAAATATCCCAGCAAATTGGTAGGTGATTTCTATAACAGCCTGCAAGATTCCACTCTGCCATCCAGGCAAGTCTATTATGTAGGTTCTGATTATTCTAGTGTGGATATTGTGTTCAATAAATATCAGCACAATATCCACTCCATGGTGATTGAAGAGAGGGACATGTATTGAGTTACAAACCTGTTTATTTTTGTTTGCCAACTGGACGCTAGTTAGAAACATCCTTGCAAACGTGAATTTCACAATCTTAATTGTTCAAAAACAATATATAATAAAATAAAATGATAATATAAAACAAAACAATATTAAATAAAATAATATATATATCCATATAATAAAGAAACATTATAAAAACAACATATATATATATATATATATATATATATATATATATATATATATAATAAAATGATAATTTAAAACAAAACATTATTAAATAAACGAATATATATATATATATACATGTATAAAATGATATAAAACAAAATAATATAGAAGAATATATATATATATATATATAGATATATATATATACATAAAATAAAAAAACAGTATACGAAAACAATATATTATAAAATAAAATAATATAAAGCAAAACAATATTAAATAAAAGTATATATATATATATATATATATTCCTTTATTTAATATTTTGTTTTATATTATTTTATATATTATTTTCGTATACTGTTATATATAAGATAAAAACAGTATATGAAAACAATATATAATAAAATAATATAAAGCAAAACAACATTAAATAAAAGTATATATATATATAAGCTGTATATAAAAGTAATATATAAAATAAAATAATATAAAACAAAATTTTAAATAAAGGAATATATATATATAGGATAAAAAACAGCATATGAAAACAATATATAATAGAATCAAATCTAAACTTATTTAGGAATGGAACTTTGTGTGTGTGTGTGTGTGTGTGTCTGTTACCTATAGAATCTGAAACGGCTGAACCGATTTTCTTGAAAATTTACAGTTGTACTATAAGTGTCTGCGAGCGTTCTTAGCTAGGTTTTGTGTCGAGGTATCCCCGATAAATATTGATAATCGAAAAATTCGGGTGATAGAAGGAGTGGTCCGATTTTAATCAAATTTGATACACTCATAGACAAAGACATAAATAATATTCAGAACTTTCAAGGTTGCAGTTCTTACAATAGTGCAGAAAATCAATAATATATATATATATATATATATATATATATATATATATATATATATATAAAAGCAATATGTTTGTGTGCGTGTCTGTTTATCTGTCTGTATGTCTATTTTTTCAGCCGTTTTATTTTAGAGCCAAACCTGAAGCAAAAACTAAGTAGATATAATTGTAGTTCTTAGTCTCAGCCATGATACCATTTACTCAGAGGACTTATTTAGCCTTCAAAATTCAGTTTACGACGAAAAAAACCTATTTGATATCGATACCAGGAAATCAAAATTTGACTTACATCCATTCATTTTTTTTCAATCTACGGTTTCACTTTAACTGGAAACAACTATTGCTTTTTAGTGTTTCGTGCTAACGTCCAAAGAGTCTGAGCTTCAGGACCATGGATTAGTTTTAAAGCTTTCATTACACCCGAGAAACGCCGGGCTATACTGCTAGTATATATATGTAATTTTTCATTTTCTTGTGTGACATTGGCTGTAGAGTGGGCGGTTTGGTCGGATCTGTTAGAAGGTAAGCACACGCATACGAGCAGCCAGCGGGCCGCACCCGACTCGACGAACTTCTTCAACTGCTGTCTCCAAACTAACTCTCAAATAAGCAACCTCACTAACACCTGCGCTTCTGTTGTACTCTGTCACACCTCGGGGGCTGACTTATTTTACCTCCGCTGTCAAAAAAGCAGCGAATTTCCCAGCACACCTCTTCATTTAATAATTGCAAATACAGAAATAGAACATCCCTATCAAGATACCATTGGTGCTTAAAGGAAACAAAAAAGACACCCAAAATAAAGTGGAAAATCCTAAAAGAAGCTAAAACATGTAAGTCCTTAAATGAACGATGTTCATTTTACTTATATGAAAAACTATTTATTATTAGATCCGTTAAAAATAAAAATTTATTAAATAAACGCAACGAAATTAATGTCATATGTAGACATTGTAAATTATTCACATTAGAAAATGGATAAAACCTAAATGAAATAACATGCATATAACCAACAAGAACATAAGAAAAATAATCACTGATGAACTAGGTAAAAATAAAGCCAAAAATAGAATATATTTAAAAAAAAAAAAAATCCCCACTTTTTATAATGGAAAAACCTTTACAACAAATAGATAGATGGAACGAAAAAAATTCTTTTCTTTAACAAATAGACTAAAAAAGATGAGTAAGGAAAGAATAAGGGATTGGTACTGAAAAGGAATATCACATCAAAGGTAATAAAACTGAAGGGAATGAGGGGAAAATGATAAGATTAGATTAATGGGAGGGTAAAACATTAAGGAAGGGAAACAAACAAGGGAAGAATAAGGGATTGGTACTGAAAAGGAATATCACATCAAATGTAATAAAACTGAAGGGAATGAGGGGAAACTGATAAGATCAGATTAATGGGAGGGTAAAACTTTAAGGAAGGGAAATAAACAAGGGAAGAATAAGGGATTGGTACTCAAAAGGAATATCACAACAAATGTAATAAAACTGAAGGGAATGAAGGGAAAACGATAAGATTAGATTAATGGGAGGGTAAAACTTTAAGGAAGGGAAACAAACAAGGGAAGAATAAGGGATTGGTACTGAAAAGGAATATCACATCAAAGGTAATAAAACTGAAGGGAATGAGGGGAAACTGATAAGATCAGATTAATGGGAGGGTAAAACATTAAGGAAGGGAAACAAACAAGGGAAGAATAAGGGATTGGTACTGAAAAGGAATATCACATGAAAGGTAATAAAACTGAAGGGAATGAAGGGAAAATGATAAGATCAGATTAATGGGAGGGTAAAACATTAAGGATGGGAAACAAACAAGGAAAGAATAAGGGATTGGTACTGAAAAGGAATATCACATGAAAGGTAATAAAACTGAAGGGAATGAAGGGAAAATGATAAGATCAGATTAATGGGAGGGTAAAACATTAAGGATGGGAAACAAACAAGGAAAGAATAAGGGATTGGTACTGAAAAGGAATATCACATCAAATGTAATAAAACTGAAGGGAATGAAGGGAAAATGATAAGATCAGATTAATGGGAGGGTAAAATTTTAAGGAAGGGAAACAAACAAGGGAAGAAGAAGGGATTGGTACTGAAAAGGAATATCACATCAAATGTAATAAAACTGAAGGGAATGAAGGGAAAACGATAAGATTAGATTAATGTGAGAGTAAAACATTAAGGATGGGAAACAAACAAGGAAAGAATAAGGGATTGGTACTCAAAAGGAATATCACATCAAATGTAATAAAACTGAAGGGAATGAAGGGAAAATGATAAGATTAGATTAATGGGAGGGTAAAACTTTAAGGAAGGGAAACAAACAAGGGAAGAATAAGGGATTGGTACTGAAAAGGAATATCACACCAAATGTAATAAAACTGAAGGGAATGAAGGGAAAATGATAAGATTAGATTAATGGGAGGGTAAAACATTTAGGATGGGAAACAAACCAGGAAAGAATAAGGGATTGGTACTGAAAAGTAATATCACCTCAAAGGCAATAAAACTGAAGTTAATGAAGGGAAAATGACAAGATTAGATTAATGGGAGGGTAAAACTTTAAGGAAGGGAAACAAACAAGGGAAGAATAAGGGATTGGTACTGAAAAGGAATATCACATCAAAGGTAATAAAACTGAAGGGAATGAGGGGAAAATGATAAGATTAGATTAATGGGAGGGTAAAACATTAAGGAAGGGAAACAAACAAGGGAAGAATAAGGGATTGGTACTGAAAAGGAATATCACATCAAATGTAATAAAACTGAAGGGAATGAGGGGAAACTGATAAGATCAGATTAATGGGAGGGTAAAACTTTAAGGAAGGGAAATAAACAAGGGAAGAATAAGGGATTGGTACTCAAAAGGAATATCACAACAAATGTAATAAAACTGAAGGGAATGAAGGGAAAACGATAAGATTAGATTAATGGGAGGGTAAAACTTTAAGGAAGGGAAACAAACAAGGGAAGAATAAGGGATTGGTACTGAAAAGGAATATCACATCAAAGGTAATAAAACTGAAGGGAATGAGGGGAAACTGATAAGATCAGATTAATGGGAGGGTAAAACATTAAGGAAGGGAAACAAACAAGGGAAGAATAAGGGATTGGTACTGAAAAGGAATATCACATGAAAGGTAATAAAACTGAAGGGAATGAAGGGAAAATGATAAGATCAGATTAATGGGAGGGTAAAACATTAAGGATGGGAAACAAACAAGGAAAGAATAAGGGATTGGTACTGAAAAGGAATATCACATCAAAGGTAATAAAACTGAAGGGAATGAAGGGAAAATGATAAGATCAGATTAATGGG
The DNA here is from genome assembly GCA_037127315.1 of Ascarosepion bandense. NCBI lineage: Eukaryota > Metazoa > Mollusca > Cephalopoda > Sepiida > Sepiidae > Ascarosepion > Ascarosepion bandense. The sequence goes on along the minus strand of JBBBDQ010028353.1, from coordinate 511,752 downwards.
AGGGTAAAACATTAAGGATGGGAAACAAACAAGGAAAGAATAAGGGATTGGTACTGAAAAGGAATATCACATCAAATGTAATAAAACTGAAGGGAATGAAGGGAAAATGATAAGATCAGATTAATGGGAGGGTAAAATTTTAAGGAAGGGAAACAAACAAGGGAAGAAGAAGGGATTGGTACTGAAAAGGAATATCACATCAAATGTAATAAAACTGAAGGGAATGAAGGGAAAACGATAAGATTAGATTAATGTGAGAGTAAAACATTAAGGATGGGAAACAAACAAGGAAAGAATAAGGGATTGGTACTCAAAAGGAATATCACATCAAATGTAATAAAACTGAAGGGAATGAAGGGAAAATGATAAGATTAGATTAATGGGAGGGTAAAACTTTAAGGAAGGGAAACAAACAAGGGAAGAATAAGGGATTGGTACTGAAAAGGAATATCACACCAAATGTAATAAAACTGAAGGGAATGAAGGGAAAATGATAAGATTAGATTAATGGGAGGGTAAAACATTTAGGATGGGAAACAAACCAGGAAAGAATAAGGGATTGGTACTGAAAAGTAATATCACCTCAAAGGCAATAAAACTGAAGTTAATGAAGGGAAAATGACAAGATTAGATTAATGGGAGGGTAAAACTTTAAGGAAGGGAAACAAACAAGGGAAGAATAAGGGATTGGTACTGAAAAGGAATATCACATGAAAGGTTATAAAACTGAAGGGAATGAAGGGAAAATGACAAGATTAGATTAATGGGAGGGTAAAACTTTAAGGAAGGGAAACAAAAAAGGGAAGAATAAGGGATTGGTACTGAAAAGTAATATCACCTCAAAGGCAATAAAACTGAAGTTAATGAAGGGAAAATGACAAGATTAGATTAATGGGAGGGTAAAACTTTAAGGATGGGAAACAAACAAGGAAAGAATAAGGGATTGGTACTCAAAAAGAATATCACATGAAATGTAATAAAACTGAAGGGAATGAAGGGAAAATGATAAGATCAGATTAATGGGAGGGTAAAACATTAAGGATGGGAAACAAACAAGGGAAGAATAAGGGATTGGTACTGAAAAGGAATATCACATCAAATGTAATAAAACTGAAGGGAATGAAGGGAAACTGATAAGATTAGATTAATGGGAGGGTAAAATTTTAAGGATGGGAAACAAACAAGGGAAGAAGAAGGGATTGGTACTGAAAAGGAATATCACATCAAATGTAATAAAACTGAAGGGAATGAAGGGAAAACGATAAGATTAGATTAATGTGAGGGTAAAACATTAAGGATGGGAAACAAACAAGGAAAGAATAAGGGATTGGTACTCAAAAGGAATATCACATCAAATGTAATAAAACTGAAGGGAATGAAGAGAAAATGATAAGATTAGATTAATGGGAGGGTAAAACTTTAAGGAAGGGAAACAAACAAGGGAAGAATAAGGGATTGGTACTGAAAAGGAATATCACACCAAATGTAATAAAACTGAAGGGAATGAAGGGAAAATGATAAGATTAGATTAATGGGAGGGTAAAACATTTAGGATGGGAAACAAACCAGGAAATAATAAGGGATTGGTACTGAAAAAAAATATCACATCAAAGGCAATAAAACTGAAGGTAATGAAGGGAAAATGACAAGATTAGATTAATGGGAGTGTAAAACATTTAGGATGGGAAACAAACCAGGAAAGAATAAGGGATTGGTACTGAAAAGTAATATCACCTCAAAGGCAATAAAACTGAAGTTAATGAAGGGAAAATGACAAGATTAGATTAATGGGAGGGTAAAACTTTAAGGAAGGGAAACAAACAAGGGAAGAATAAGGGATTGGTACTGAAAAGGAATATCACATCAAATGTAATAAAACTGAAGGGAATGAAGGGAAACTGATAAGATTAGATTAATGGGAGGGTAAAACTTTAAGGAAGGGAAACAAACAAGGGAAGAATAAGGGATTGGTACTGAAAAGGAATATCACATCAAATGTAATAAAACTGAAGGGAATGAAGGGAAAATGATAAGATTAGATTAATGGGAGGGTAAAACTTTAAGGAAGGGAAACAAACAAGGGAAGAATAAGGGATTGGTACTGAAAAGGAATATCACACCAAATGTAATAAAACTGAAGGGAATGAAGGGAAAATGATAAGATTAAATTAATGGGAGGGTAAAACATTTAGGATGGGAAACAAACCAGGAAAGAATAAGGGATTGGTACTGAAAAAAAATATCACATCAAATGTAATAAAACTGAAGGTAATGAAGGGAAAATGATAAGATTAGATTAATGGGAGGGTAAAACATTAAGGGAGGGAAACAAACAAGGGAAGAATAAGGGATTGGTACTCGAAAGGAATATCCCATCAAATGTAATAAAACTGAAGGTAATGAAGGGAAAATGATAAGATTTGATTAATGGGAGGGTAAAACTTTAAGGAAGGGAAACAAACAAGGGAAGAATAAGGGATTGGTACTCGAAAGGAATATCACATCAAATGTAATAAAAGTGAAGGTAATGAAGGGAAAATGATAAGAGTTGATTAATGGGAGGGTAAAACTTTAAGGAAGGGAAACAAACAAGGAAAGAATAAGGGATTGGTACTCAAAAGGAATATCACATCAAATGTAATAAAACTGAAGGGAATGAAGGGAAAATGATAAGATCAGATTAATGGGAGGGTAAAACATTAAGGACAGGAAACAAACAAGGAAAGAATAAGGGATTGGTACTGAAAAGGAATATCACATGAAAGGTAATAAAACTGAAGGGAATGAAGGGAAAATGATAAGATTAGATTAATGGGAGGGTAAAACATTAAGGATGGGAAACAAACAAGGAAAGAATAAGGGATTGGTACTCAAAAAGAATATCACATCAAATGTAATAAAACTGAAGGGAATGAAGGGAAAATGATAAGATCAGATTAATGGGAGGGTAAAACATTAAGGATGGGAAACAAACAAGGAAAGAATAAGGGATTGGTACTCAAAAGGAATATCACATGAAAGGTAATAAAACTGAAGGGAATGAAGGGAAAATGATAAGATCAGATTAATGGGAGGGTAAAACTTTAAGGAAGGGAAACAAACAAGGGAAGAAGAATGGATTGGTACTGAAAAGGTATATCACATCAAATGTAATAAAACTGAAGGGAATGAAGGGAAAACGATAAGATTAGATTAATGTGAGGGTAAAACATTAAGGATGGGAAACAAACAAGGAAAGAATAAGGGATAGGTACTGAAAAGGAATATCACATCAAATGTAATAAAACTGAAGGGAATGAAGGGAAAATGATAAGATTAGATTAATGGGAGGGTAAAACTTTAAGGAAGGGAAACAAACAAGGGAAGAATAAGGGATTGGTACTGAAAAGGAATATCACACCAAATGTAATAAAACTGAAGGGAATGAAGGGAAAATGATAAGATTAGTTTAATGGGAGGGTAAAACATTTAGGATGGGAAACAAACCAGGAAAGAATAAGGGATTGGTACTGAAAAAAAATATCACATCAAATGTAATAAAACTGAAGGTAATGAAGGGAAAATGATAAGATTAGATTAATGGGAGGGTAAAACTTTTAGGAAGAGAAACTAACAAGGGAAGAATAAGGGATTGGTACTGAAAAGGAATATCACATCAAACGAAATAAACTGAAGGTAATCAAGGGAAAATGATAAGATTAGATTAATGGGAGGGTAAAATATTAAGGAAGGGAAACAAACAAGGGAAGAACAAGGGATTGGAACTGAAAAGGAATATCACATCAAATGCAATAAAACTGAAGGGAATGAAGGGAAAATGATGAGATTAGATTAATGGGAGGGTAAAACATTAAGGAAGGGAAACAAATAAGGGAAAAACAAGGGATTGGAACTGAAAAGGAATATCACATCAAATGTAATAAAATGAAGGTAATGAAAGGAAAATGATAAGATTATATTAATGGGAGGTTAAAAAATTAATGAAGGGAAACAAACAAGAGAAGAATAAGGGATTGGTACTGAAAAGGAATATCACATCAAATGTAATAAAACTGAAAGGAATGAAGGGAAAATGATAAGATCAGATTAATGGGCGGGTAAAACATTAAGGGAGGGAAACAAACAAAAGAAGAGGAAGGGATCAGTACTGAAAAGGAATATCACATCAAATGTAATAAAACTGAAGGCAATGAAGGGCAAATTTTAAGATCAGATTAATGGGAGTGTTAAACATTAAGGAAGGGAAACAAACAAGGGAAGAATAAGGGATTGGTACTGAAAAGGAATATCACATCAAATGTAATAAAACTGAAGGTAATGAAGGGCAAATTATAAGATCAGATTAATGGGAGTGTTAAACATTAAAGAAGGGAAACAAACAAGGGAAGAATAAGGGATTGGTACTGAAAAGGAATATCACATCAAAGGTAATAAAACTGAAGGTAATGAAGGGAAAATGTCAAGGTTAGATTAATGGGAGGGTAAAACTTTAAGGAAGGGAAACAATCAAGGGAAGAATAAGGGATTGGAACTGAAAAGGAATATCACATCAAATGTAATAAAACTGAAGGTAATGAAGAGAAAATGATAAGATTAGATTAATGGGAGGGTAAACCTTTAAGGAAGGGACACAAACAAGGGAAGAATAAGGGATTGGTACTGAAAAGGAATATCACATCAAAGATAATAGAACTGAAGGTAATGAAGGGAAAATGATAAGATTAGATTAATGGGAGGGTAAAACTTTAAGGAAGGGAAACAAACAAGGGAAGAATAAGGGATTGGTACTGAAAAGGAATATCACATCAAATGTAATAAAACTGAAGCTAATGAAGGGAAAATGATAAGATTAGATTAATGGGAGGGTAAACCTTTAAGGAAGGGAAACAAACAAGGGAAGAATAAGGGATTGGTACTGAAAAGGAATATCACATCAAATGTAATAAAACTGAAGGTAATGAAGGGAAAATGATAAGATTAGATTAATGGGAGGGTAAAACTTTAAGGAAGGGAAACAAACAAGGGAAGAATAAGGGATTGGTACTGAAAAGGAATATCACATCAAATGTAATAAAACTGAAAGGAATGAAGGGAAAATGAGAAGAACAGATTAATGGGAGGGTAAAACATTAAGGACAGGAAAAAAACAAGCGAAGAATAAGAGATTGGTACACAAAAGGAATATCACATCAAATGTAATAAAACTGAAGGTAATGAAGGGAAAATGATAAGATCAGATTAATGTGAGTGTAAAACATTAAGGAAGGGAAACATACAAGGGAAGAATAAGGGATTGGTACTGAAAAGGAATATCACATCAAATGTAATAAAACTGAAAGGAATGAAGGGAAAATGAGAAGAACAGATTAATGGGAGGGTAAAACATTAAGGACAGGAAACAAACAAGGGAAGAATAAGGGATCGGTACTGAAAAGGAATATCACATCAAATGTAATAAAAATGAAGGTAATACAGGGAAAATGATAAGATCAGATTAATAGGAGGGTAAAACTTTAAGGAAGGGAAACAAACAAGGGAAGAAGAAGGGATTGGTACTGAAAAGGAATATCACATCAAATGTAATAAAACTGAAGGGAATGAAGGGAAAACGATAAGATTTGATTAATGTGAGGGTAAAACATTAAGGATGGGAAACAAAAAAGGAAAGAATAAGGGATTGGTACTCAAAAGGAATATCACATCAAATGTAATAAAACTGATGGGAATGAAGGGAAAATGATAAGATTAGTTTAATGGCAGGGTAAAACTTTAAGGAAGGGAAACAAACAAGGGAAGAATAAGGGATTGGTACTGAAAAGGAATATCACACCAAATGCAATAAAACTGAAGGGAATGAAGGGAAAATGATGAGATTAGATTAATGGGAGGGTAAAACATTAAGGAAGGGAAACAAACAAGGGAAAAACAAGGGATTGGTACTGAAAAGGAATATCACATCAAATGTAATAAAATGAAGGTAATGAAAGGAAAATGATAAGATTAGATTAATGGGAGGTTAAAAAATTAAGGGAGGGAAACAAACAAGAGAAGAATAAGGGATTGGTACTGAAAAGGAATATCACATCAAATGTAATAAAACTGAAAGGAATGAAGGGAAAATGATAAGATCAGATTAATGGGCGGGTAAATCATTAAGGGAGGGAAACAAACAAAAGAAGAGTAAGGGATCAGTACTGAAAAGGAATATCACATCAAATGTAATAAAACTGAAGGCAATGAAGGGCAAATTTTAAGATCAGATTAATGGGAGTGTTAAACATTAAGGAAGGGAAACAAACAAGGGAAGAATAAGGGATTGGTACTGAAAAGGAATATCACATCAAATGTAATAAAACTGAAGGTAATGAAGGGCAAATTATAAGATCAGATTAATGGGAGTGTTAAACATTAAAGAAGGGAAACAAACAAGGGAAGAATAAGGGATTGGTACTGAAAAGGAATATCACATCAAAGGTAATAAAACTGAAGGTAATGAAGGGAAAAATGTCAAGATTAGATTAATGGGAGGGTAAAACTTTAAGGAAGGGAAACAATCAAGGGAAGAATAAGGGATTGGAACTGAAAAGGAATATCACATCAAATGTAATAAAACTGAAGGTAATGAAGAGAAAATGATAAGATTAGATTAATGGGAGGGTAAACCTTTAAGGAAGGGACACAAACAAGGGAAGAATAAGGGATTGGTACTGAAAAGGAATATCACATCAAAGATAAAAGAACTGAAGGTAATGAAGGGAAAATGATAAGATTAGATTAATGGGAGGGTAAACATTTAAGTAAGGGAAACAAACAAGGGAAGAATAAGGGATTGGTACTGAAAAGGAATATCACATCAAATGTAATAAAACTGAAGCTAATGAAGGGAAAATTATAAGATTAGATTAATGGGAGGGTAAACCTTTAAGGAAGGGAAACAAACAAGGGAAGAATAAGGGATTGGTACTGAAAAGGAATATCACATCAAATGTAATAAAACTGAAAGGAATGAAGGGAAAATGAGAAGTACAGATTAATGGGAGGGTAAAACCTGAAGGACAGGAAACAAACAACGGAAGAATAAGAGATTGGTACACAAAAGGAATATCACATCAAATGTAATAAAACTGAAGGTAATGAAGGGAAAATGATAAGATCAGATTAATGGGAGTGTAAAACATTAAGGAAGGGAAACATACAAGGGAAGAATAAGGGATTGGTACTGAAAAGGAATATCACATCAAATGTAATAAAACTGAAAGGAATGAAGGGAAAATGAGAAGAACAGATTAATGGGAGGGTAAAACATTAAGGACAGGAAACAAAAAAGGGAAGAATAAGAGATTGGTATACAAAAGGAATATCACATCAAATGTAATAAAACTGAAGCTAATGAAGGGAAAATGATAAGATCAAATTAATGGGAGTGTAAAACATTAAGGAAGGGAAACATACAAGGGAAGAATAAGGGATTGGTACTGAAAAGGAATATCACATCAAATGTAATAAAACTGAAAGGAATGAAGGGAAAATGAGAAGAACAGATTAATGGGAGGGTAAAACATTAAGGACAGGAAACAAACAAGGGAAGAATAAGGGATCGGTATACAAAAGGAATATCACATCAAATGTAATAAAACTGACGCTAATGAAGGGAAAATGATAAGATCAGATTAATGGGAGTGTAAAACATTAAGGAAGGGAAACATACAAGGGAAGAATAAGGGATTGGTACTGAAAAGGAATATCACATCAAATGTAATAAAACTGAAAGGAATGAAGGGAAAATGAGAAGAAGAGATTAATGGGAGGGTAAAACATTAAGGACAGGAAACAAACAACGGAAGAATAAGAGATTGGTATACAAAAGGAATATCACATCAAATGTAATAAAACTGAAGGTAATGAAGGGGAAATGATAAGATCAGATTAATGGGAGGGTAGAACATTAAGAAAGGGAAACAAACAAGGGAAGAATAAGGGATTGGTACTGAAAAGGAATATCACATCAAATGTAATAAAACTGAAAGGAATGAAGGGAAAATGAGAAGAACAGATTAATGGGAGGGTAAAACATTAAGGACAGGAAACAAACAAGGGAAGAATAAGAGATTGGTATACAAAAGGAATATCACATCAAATGTAATAAAACTGAAGGTAATGAAGGGAAAATGATAAGATCAGATTAATGGGAGGGTAGAACATTAAGGAAGGGAAACAAACAAGGGAAGAATAAGGGATTGGTACTGAAAAGGAATATCACATCAAATGTAATAAAACTGAAAGGAATGAAGGGAAAATGAGAAGAACAGATTAATGGGAGGGTAAAACATTAAGGACAGGAAACAAACAAGGGAAGAATAAGAGATTGGTATACAAAAGGAATATCACATCAAATGTAATAAAACTGAAGGTAATGAAGGGAAAATGATAAGATCAGATTAATGGGAGTGTAAAACATTAAGGAAGGGAAACATAAAAGGGAAGAATAAGGGATTGGTACTGAAAAGGAATATCACATCAAATGTAATAAAACTGAAAGGAATGAAGGGAAAATGAGAAGAACAGATTAATGGGAGGGTAAAACATTAAGGACAGGAAACAAACAAGGGAAGAATAAGAGATTGGTATACAAAAGGAATGTCACATCAAATGTAATAAAACTGAAGGTAATGAAGGGAAAATGATAAGATCAGATTAATGGGAGGGTAAAACATTAAGGAAGGGAAACAAACAAGGGAAGAATAAGGGAGTGGTACTGAAAAGGAATATCACATCAAATGTAATAAAACTGAAAGGAATGAAGGGAAAATGAGAAGAACAGATTAATGGGAGGGTAAAACATTAAGGACAGGAAACAAACAAGGGAAGAATAAGAGATTGGCATACAAAAGGAATATCACATCAAATGTAATAAAACTGAAGGTAATGAAGGGAAAATGATAAGATCAGATTAATGGGAGGGTAGAACATTAAGGAAGGGAAACAAACAAGGGAAGAATAAGGGATTGGTACTGAAAAGGAATATCACATCAAATGTAATAAAACTGAAAGGAATGAAGGGAAAATGAGAAGAACAGATTAATGGGAGGGTAAAACATTAAGGACAGGAAACAAACAAGGGAAGAATAAGAGATTGGCATACAAAAGGAATATCACATCAAATGTAATAAAACTGAAAGGAATGAAGGGAAAATGAGAAGAACAGATTAATGGGAGGGTAAAACATTAAGGACAGGAAACAAACAAGGGAAGAATAAGAGATTGGTATACAAAAGGAATATCACATCAAATGTAATAAAACTGAAGCTAATGAAGGGAAAATGATAAGATCAGATTAATGGGAGTGTAAAACATTAAGGAAGGGAAACATACAAGGGAAGAATAAGGGATTGGTACTGAAAAGGAATATCACATCAAATGTAATAAAACTGAAAGGAATGAAGGGAAAATGAGAAGAACAGATTAATGGGAGGGTAAAACATTAAGGAAGGGAAACAAACAAGGGAAGAATAAGAGATTGGTATACAAAAGGAATATCACATCAAATGTAATAAAACTGAAGGTAATGATGGGAAAATGATAAGATCAGATTAATGGGAGTGTAAAACATTAAGGAAGGGAAACATACAAGGGAAGAATAAGGGATTGGTACTGAAAAGGAATATCACATCAAATGTAATAAAACTGAAAGGAATGAAGGGAAAATGAGAAGAACAGATTAATGGGAGGGTAAAACATTAAGGACAGGAAACAAACAAGGGAAGAATAAGAGATTGGTATACAAAAGGAATATCACATCAAATGTAATAAAACTGAAGGTAATGAAGGGAAAATGATAAGATCAGATTAATGGGAGGGTAAAACATTAAGGAAGGGAAACAAACAAGGGAAGAATAAGGGATTGGTACTGAAAAGGAATATCACATCAAATGTAATAAAACTGAAAGGAATGAAGGGAAAATGAGAAGAACAGATTAATGGGAGGGTAAAACATTAAGGACAGGAAACAAACAAGGGAAGAATAAGAGATTGGTATACAAAAGGAATATCACATCAAATGTAATAAAACTGAAGCTAATGAAGGGAAAATGATAAGATCAGATTAATGGGAGTGTAAAACATTAAGGAAGGGAAACAAATAAAAGAAAAACAGTGATTGGTACTGAAAAGGAATATCACATCAAATGTAATAAAACTGAAGGTAATGAAAGGAAATTGATAAAATCAGATTAATGTGAGGTAAAACATTAAGGAAGGGAAACAAACAAGAGAAGAATAAGGGATCGGTACTGAAAATGAATATCACATCAAATGTAATAAAACTGAAGGGAATGAGGGGAAACTGATAAGATCAGATTAATGGGAGGGTAAAACATTAAGGAAGGGAAACAAACAAGGGAAAAATAAGGGATTGGTACTGAAAAGGAATATCACATCAAAGGTAATAAAACTGAAGGTAATGAAGGGAAAATGATAAGATCAAATTAATGGGAGGGTAAAACATTAAGGAAGGGAAACAAACAAGGGAAGAATAAGGGATCGGTACTGAAAAGGAATATCACATCAAATGTAATAAAACTGAAGGTAATGAAGGGAAAATTATAAGATCAGATTAATGGGAGTGTTAAACATTAAGGGAGGGAAACATACAAGGGAAGAATAAGGGATCGGTACTGAAAAGGAATATCACATCAAAGGTAATAAAACTGAAGGTAATGAAGGGAAAATGATAAGATTCGATTAATGGGAGGATAAAACATTAAGGAAGGGAAACTAATAAGGGAAGAACAAGGGATTGGTACTGAAAAGGAATATCACATCAAAGGTAATAAAACTGAAGGTAATGAAGGGAAAACGATAAGATTAGAATAATGGGAGGGTAAAATGATAAGGAATATCCCATCAAAGGTAATGAAACTGAAGGTAATGAAGGGAAAATGATAAGATTAGATTAATGGCAGGGTAAAACATTAAGGAAGGGAAACAAACAAGGGAAGAATAAGGGATTGGTACTGAAAAGGAATATCACATCAAAGATAATAAAACTGAAGGTAATGAAGGGAAAATGATAAGATCAAATTAATGGGAGGGTGAAACATTAAGGAAGGGAAACAAACAATGGAAGAATAAGGGATTGGTCTGAAAAGTAATATCACATCAAAGGTAATAAAACTGAAGGTAATGAAGAGAAAATGTCAAGATTAGATTAATGGGAGGGTAAAATTTTAGGGAAGTGTAACAAACAAGGGAAGAATAAGGGATTGGTACTGAAAAGGAATATCACATCAAATGTAATAAAACTGAAGGTAATGAAGGGAAAATGATAAGATTACATTAATGGGAGGGTAAAATTTTAAGGAAGGGAAACAAACAAGGGAAGAATAAGGGATTAGTACTCAAAATGAATATCATACCAAAGGCAATAAAACTGAAGGTAATGAAGGGAAATTGATAAGATCAGATTAATGGGAGGTAAAACATTAAGGAAGGGAAACAAACAAGGGAAGAATAAGGGATTGGTACTGAAAAGGAATATCACATCAAATGTAATAAAACTGAAGGTAATGAAGGGAAAATGATAGGATTAGATTAATGGGAGGTTAAAACATTAAGGGAGGGAAACAAACAAGGGAAGGAAAAGGGATTGGAACTGAAAAGGAATATCACATCAAATGTAATAAAACTGAAGGGAATGAAGGGAGAATGATAAGATTAGATTAAATGGAGGGTAAAACTTTAAGGAAGGGAAACAAACAAGGGAAGAATAAGAGATTGGTACACAAAAGGAATATCACATCAAATGTAATAAAACTGAAGCTAATGAAGGGAAAATGATAAGATCAGATTAATGGCAGGAAAAACTTTAAGGAAGGGAAACAAACAAGGGAAGAATAAGGAATTTGAACTGAAAAGGAATATGACATCACAGGTAATAATACTGAAGGTAATGAAGAGAAAATGATAAGATTAGTTTAATGGGAGGGTAAAACATTAAGGATGGGAAACAAACAAGGGAAGAATAAGGGATTGGTACTCAAAAGGAATATCACATGAAAGGTAATAAAACTGATGGGAATGAAGGGAAAATGATAAGATCAGATTAATGGGAGGGTAAAACTTTAAGGAAGGGAAAACAAACAAGGGAAGAATAAGGGATTGGTACTGAAAAGGAATATCACATCAAATGTAATAAAACTGAAGGTAATGAAGAGAAAATGATAAGATTAGATTAATGGGAGGGTAAAACATTAAGGAAGGGAAACAAACAAGGGAAGAACAAGGAATTTGTACTGAAAAGGAATATCACATCAAATGTAATAAAACTGAGGGCAATGAAGGGAAAATGATAAGATTCGATTAATGGGAGGGTAAAAGTTTAAGGAAGGGAAACAAACAAGGCAAGAATAAGGGATTGGTACTGAAAAGGAATATCACATCAAATGTAATAAAACTGAAGGGAATGAAGGGAAAATGATAAGATTAGATTAATGGGAGGGTAAAACATTAAGGAAGGGAAACAAATAAGGGAAAAACAGGGATTGGTACTGAAAAGGAATATCACATCAAATGTAATAAAACTGAAGGTAATGAAAGGAAATTGATAAGATCAGATTAATGGGAGGTTAAAACATTAAGGAAGGGAAACAAACAAGAGAAGAATAAGGGATCGGTACTGAAAATGAATATCACATCAAATGTAATAAAACTGAAGGTAATGAAGGGAAAATGATAAGATCAGATTAATGGGAGGTAAAACATTAAGGAAGGGAAACAAACAAGGGAAGAATAAGGGATCGGTACTGAAAAGGAATATCACATCAAATGTAATAAAACTGAAGGTAATGAAGGGAAAATTATAAGATCAGATTAATGGGAGGGTAAAACATTAAGGGACGGAAACAAACAAGGGAAGAATAAGGGATTGGTACTGAAAAGGCATATCACATCAAAGGTAATAAAACTGAAGGTAATGAAGGGAAAATGATAAGATTTGATTAATGGTAGGGTAAAATGTTAAGGAATATCACATCAAATGTAATAAAACTGAAGGTAATGAAGGGAAAATGATAAGATTCGATTAATGGGAGGGTAAAACATTAAGGAAGGGAAACTAATAAGGGAAGAACAAGGGATTGGTACTGAAAAGGCATATCACATCAAAGGTAATAAAACTGAAGGTAATGAAGGGAAAATGATAAGATTAGATTAATGGTAGGGTAAAATGATAAGGAACATCACATCAAACGTAAGAAAACTGAAGGTAATGAAGGGAAAATGATAAGATCAGATTAATGGGAGGGTAAAACATTAAGGAAGGGAAACAAACAAGGGAAGAACAAGGGATTGGTACTGGAAAGGAATATCACATCAAATGTAATAAAACTGAAGGTAATGAAGAGAAAATGATAAGAGTAGATTAATGGTTTTTTAAAATTTAAGGAAGGGAAACAAACAAGGGAAGAATAAGGGATTGGTACTGAAAAGGAATATCACATCAAATGTAATAAAACTGAAGGTAAAGACGGGAAATTATAAGATTGGATTAATGGGAGGGTAAAACTTTAAGGAAGGCAAACAAACAAGGGAAGAATAAGGGATTGGTACTCAAAAGGAATATCACATCAAATGTAATAAAACTGAAGGTAATGAAGAGAAAATGATAAGATTAGATTAATGGGAGGGTAAAACTTTAAGGAAGGGAAACAAACAAGGGAAGAATAAGGGATTGGTACTGAAAAGGAATATCACATCAAATGAAATAAAACTGAAGGTAATGAAGGGAAAATGATAAGATTAGATTAATGGGAGGTTAAAACATTAAGGAAGGGAAACAAACAAGGGAAGAACAAGGAATTTTTACTGAAATGGAATATCACATCAAATGTAATAAAACTGAAGGTAATGAAGGGAAAATGATAAGATTCGATTAATGGGAGGTTAAAACTTTAAGGAAGGGAAACAAACAAGGGAAGAATAAGGGATTGGTACTGAAAAGGAATATCACATCAAATGTAATAAAACTGAAGCTAATGAAGGGAAAATGATAAGATTAGATTAATGGGAGGGTAAAATGATAAGGAATATCACATCAAATGTAATAAAACTGAAGGTAATGAAGGGAAAATGATAAGATTAGATTAATGGGAGGGTAAAACATTAAGGAAGGGAAACAAACAAGGGAAGAAGAAGGGATTGGTACTGACAAGGAATATCACATCGAAGTTAATAAAACTGAAGGGAATGAAGGGAAAATGATAAGATCAGATGAATGGGAGGGTAAAACATTAAGGAAGGGAAACAAATAAGGGAAGAATAAGGGATTGGTACTGAAAAGGAATATCACATCAAAGGTAATAAAACTGAAGGTAATGAAGGGAATATGATAAGATTAGATTAATGGGAGGGTAAAATCATAAGGAATATCACATCAAAGTTAATAAAATTGAAGGCAATGAAGAGAAAATGATAACATCAGATTAATGGGAGAGTAAAACATTAAGGAAGGGAAACAAACAAGGGAAGAATAAGGGATTGGTACTGAAAAGGAATATCACATCAAAGGTAATAAAACTGAAGGTAATGAACGGAAAATGATAAGATCAGATTAATGGGAGGGTAAAACATTAAGAAAGGGTAACAAACAAGGGAAGAACAAGGGATTGGTACTGAAAAGGAATATCACATCAAAGGCAATAAAACTGAAGGTAATGAAGGGAAAATGATAAGATTAGATTAATGGGAGGGCAAAACTTTAAGGAAGGGAACCAAATAAGGGAAGAATAAGGGATTGGTACTCAAAAGGAATATCACATTCAAATGTAATAAAACTGAAGGTAATGAAGGGAAAATGATAAGATTAGATTAATGGGAGGGTAAAACTTTAAGGAAGGGAAACAAACAAGAGAAGAATAAGAGATTGGTACTGAAAAGGAATATCACATCAAAGGCAATAACACTGAAGGTAATGAAGGGAAAATGATAGGATTAGATTAATGGGAGGGTAAAACTTTAAGGAAGGGAAACAAACAAGAGAAGAATAAGAGATTGGTACTCAAAAGGAATATCACATCAAAGGCAATAAAACTGAAGGTAATGAAGGGAAAATGTCAAGATTAGATTAATGGGAGGGTAAAAAATTAAGGAAGGGAAACAAACAAGGGAAGTATAAGGGATTGGTACTGAAAAGGCATATCA
Organism: Ascarosepion bandense; assembly: GCA_037127315.1. Classification (NCBI taxonomy): domain Eukaryota; kingdom Metazoa; phylum Mollusca; class Cephalopoda; order Sepiida; family Sepiidae; genus Ascarosepion; species Ascarosepion bandense. The sequence continues at coordinate 496,557 of JBBBDQ010028353.1, read as the reverse complement.
CATCAAAGGTAATAAAACTGAAGGTAATGAAGGGAAAATGATAAGATTAGATTAATGGGATGGTAAAATGATAAGGAATATCACATCAAATGTAATAAAACTGAAGGTAATGAAGGGAAAATGATAAGATTCGATTAATGGGAGGGTAAAACATTAAGGAAGGGAAACTAATAAGGGAAGAACAAGGGATTGGTACTGAAAAGGAATATCACATCAAATGTAATCAAACTGAAGGTAATGAAGGGAAAATGATAAGATCAGATTAATGGGAGGGTAAAACATTAAGGAAGGGAAACAAACAAGGAAGAATAAGGGATTGGTACTGAAAAGGAATATCACATCAAATGTAATAAAACTGAAGGTAATGAAGGGAAAATGATAAGATCAGATTAATGGGAGGGGAAAACATTAAGGAAGGGAAACAAACAAGGGAAGAACAAGGGATTGGTACTGAAAAGGAATATCACATCAAATGTAATAAAACTGAAGGTAATGAAGGGAAAATGATAAGATCAGATTAATGGGAGGGTAAAACATTAAGGAAAGGAAACAAACAAGGGAAGAACAAGGGATTGGTACTGAAAAGGAATATCACATCGAATGTAATAAAACTGAAGGTAATGAAGGGAAAATGATAAGATCAGATTAATGGGAGGTAAAACATTAAGGAAGGGAAACAAACAAGAGAAGAATAAGGGATTGGTACTGAAAAGGAATATCACATCAAATGTAATAAAACTGAAGGTAATGAAGGGAAAATGATAAGATCAGATTAATGGGAGGGTAAAACATTAAGGAAGGGAAACAAACAACGGAAGAATAAGGGATTGGTACTGAAAAGTAATATCACATCAAAGGCAATAAAACTGAAGGTAATGAAGGGAAAATGACAAGATTAGATTAATGGGAGGGTGAAACTTTAAGGAAGTGTAACAAACAAGGGAAGAATAAGGGATTGGTACTGAAAAGGAATATCACATCAAATGTAATAAAACAGAAGGTTATGAAGGGAAAATGATAGGATTAGATTAATGGGAGGTTAAAACATTAAGGGAGGGAAACAAACAAGGGAAGAATAAGGGATTGGTACTGAAAAGGAATATCACATCAAAGGTAATAAAACTGAAGGGAATGAAGGGAAAATGATAAGATCAGATTAATGGGAGGGTAAAACATTAAGGAAGGGAAACAAACAAGAGCAGAATAAGGGATTGGTACTGAAAAGGAATATCACATCAAAGGTAATAAAACTGAAGGTAGTGAAGGGAAAATGATGAGATTAGATTAATGGGAGTGTAAAACATTAAGGAAGGGAAACAAACAACGGAAGAATAAGGGATTGGTACTGAAAAGTAATATCACATCAAAGGCAATAAAACTGAAGTTAATGAAGGGAAAATGACAAGATTAGATTAATGGGAGGGTAAAACTTTAAGGAAGGGAAACAAACAAGGGAAGAATAAGGGATTGGTACTGAAAAGGAATATCACATCAAAAGTAATAAAACTGAAGGTAATGAAGGGAAAATGATAGGATTAGATTAATGGGAAGTTAAAACATTAAGGGAGGGAAACAAACAAGGGAAGAATAAGGGATTGGTACTCGAAAGGAATATCACATCAAATGTAATAAAACTGAAGGTAATGAAGGGAAAATGATAAGATTTGATTAATGGGAGGGTAAAACTTTAAGGAAGGGAAACAAACAAGAGAAGAATAAGGGATTGGTACTCAAAAGGAATATCACATCAAATGTAATAAAACTGAAGGTAATGAAGGGAAAATGATAAGATTAGATTAATGGGAGGGTAAAATATTAAGGGAGGGAAACAAACAAGGGAAGAACAAGGGATTGGTACTGACAAGGAATATCACATCAAAGTTAATAAAACTGAAGGGAATGAAGGGAAAATGATAAGATCAGATGAATGGGAGGGTAAAACATTAAGGAAGGGAAACAAACAACGGAAGAATAAGGGATTGGTACTGAAAAGTAATATCACATCAAAGGCAATAAAACTGAAGGTAATGAAGGGAATATGATAAGATTAGATTAATGGGAGGGTAAAATCATAAGGAATATCACATCAAAGTTAATAAAATTGAAGGTAATGAAGGGAAAATGATAAGATTAGATTAATGGGAGGGTAAAACATTAAGGAAGGGAAACAAAAAAGGGAAGAACAAGGGATTGGTACTGAAAAGGAATATCACATCAAATGTAATAAAACTGAAGCTAATGAAGGGAAAATGATAACATCAGATTAATGGGAGAGTAAAACATTAAGGAAGGGAAACAAACAAGGGAAGAATAAGGGATTGGTACTGAAAAGGAATATCACATCAAAGGTAATAAAACTGAAGGTAATGAACGGAAAATGATAAGATCAGATTAATGGGAGGGTAAAACATTAAGGAAGGGTAACAAACAAGGGAAGAACAAGGGATTGGTACTGAAAAGGAATATCACATCAAAGGCAATAAAACTGAAGGTAATGAAGGGAAAATGATAAGATTAGATTAATGGGAGGGCAAAACTTTAAGGAAGGGAACCAAATAAGGGAAGAATAAGGGATTGGTACTCAAAAGGAATATCACATTCAAATGTAATAAAACTGAAGGTAATGAAGGGAAAATGATAAGATTAGATTAATGGGAGGGTAAAACTTTAAGGAAGGGAAATAAACAAGAGAAGAATAAGAGGTTGGTACTGAAAAGGAATATCACATCAAAGGCAATAACACTGAAGGTAATGAAGGGAAAATGTCAAGATTAGATTAATGGGAGTGTAAAACATTAAGGAAGGGAAACAAACAAGAGAAGAATAAGAGATTGGTACTCAAAAGGAATATCACATCAAAGGCAATAAAACTGAAGGTAATGAAGGGAAAATGTCAAGATTAGATTAATGGGAGTGTAAAACATTAAGGAAGGGAAACAAACAAGGGAAGTATAAGGGATTGGTACTGAAAAGGCATATCACATCAAAGGTAATAAAACTGGAGGTAATGAAGGGAAAATGATAAGATTAGATTAATGGGATGGTAAAATGATAAGGAATATCACATCAAATGTAATAAAACTGAAGGTAATGAAGGGAAAATGATAAGATTCGATTAATGGGAGGGTAAAACATTAAGGAAGGGAAACTAATAAGGGAAGAACAAGGGATTGGTACTGAAAAGGAATATCACATCAAATGTAATCAAACTGAAGGTAATGAAGGGAAAATGATAAGATCAGATTAATGGGAGGGTAAAACATTAAGGAAGGGAAACAAACAAGGAAGAATAAGGGATTGGTACTGAAAAGGAATATCACATCAAATATAATAAAACTGAAGGTAATGAAGGGAAAATGATAAGATCAGATTAATGGGAGGGTAAAACATTAAGGAAGGGAAACAAACAAGGGAAGAACAAGGGATTGGTACTGAAAAGTAATATCACATCAAATGTAATAAAACTGAAGGTAATGAAGGGAAAATGATAGGATTAGATTAATGGGAGGGTAAAACTTTAAGGAAGGGAAACAAACAAGAGAAGAATAAGAGATTGGTACTCAAAAGGAATATCACATCAAAGGCAATAAAACTGAAGGTAATGAAGGGAAAATGTCAAGATTAGATTAATGGGAGTGTAAAACATTAAGGAAGGGAAACAAACAAGGGAAGTATAAGGGATTGGTACTGAAAAGGCATATCACATCAAAGGTAATAAAACTGGAGGTAATGAAGGGAAAATGATAAGATTAGATTAATGGGATGGTAAAATGATAAGGAATATCACATCAAATGTAATAAAACTGAAGGTAATGAAGGGAAAATGATAAGATTCGATTAATGGGAGGGTAAAACATTAAGGAAGGGAAACTAATAAGGGAAGAACAAGGGATTGGTACTGAAAAGGAATATCACATCAAATGTAATCAAACTGAAGGTAATGAAGGGAAAATGATAAGATCAGATTAATGGGAGGGTAAAACATTAAGGAAGGGAAACAAACAAGGAAGAATAAGGGATTGGTACTGAAAAGGAATATCACATCAAATATAATAAAACTGAAGGTAATGAAGGGAAAATGATAAGATCAGATTAATGGGAGGGTAAAACATTAAGGAAGGGAAACAAACAAGGGAAGAACAAGGGATTGGTACTGAAAAGTAATATCACATCAAATGTAATAAAACTGAAGGTAATGAAGGGAAAATGATAAGATCAGATTAATGGGAGGGTAAAACATTAAGGAAGGGAAACAAACAAGGGAAGAACAAGGGATTGGTACTGAAAAGGAATATCACATCAAATGTAATAAAACTGAAGGTAATGAAGGGAAAATGATTAGATCAGATTAATGGGAGGGTAAAACATTAAGGAAGGGAAACAAACAAGGGAAGAACAAGGGATTGGTACTGAAAATGAATATCACATAAAATGTAATAAAACTGAAGGTAATGAAGGGAAAATGATAAGATCAGATTAATGGGAGGGTAAAACATTAAGGAAGGGAAACAAACAAGGGAAGAACAAGGGATTGGTACTGAAAAGGAATATCACATCAAATGTAATAAAACTGAAGGTAATGAAGGGAAAATGATAAGATCAGATTAATGGGAGGGTAAAACATTAAGGAAGGGAAACAAACAAGGGAAGAACAAGGGATTGGTACTGAAAAGGAATATCACATCGAATGTAATAAAACTGAAGGTAATGAAGGGAAAATGATAAGATCAGATTAATGTGAGGTAAAACATTAAGGAAGGGAAACAAACAAGAGAAGAATAAGGGATTGGTACTGAAAAGGAATATCACATCAAATGTAATAAAACTGAAGGTAATGAAGGGAAAATGATAAGATCAGATTAATGGGAGGGTAAAACATTAAGGAAGGGAAACAAACAACGGAAGAATAAGGGATTGGTACTGAAAAGTAATATCACATCAAAGGCAATAAAACTGAAGGTAATGAAGGGAAAATGACAAGATTAGATTAATGGGAGGGTAAAACTTTAAGGAAGTGTAACAAACAAGGGAAGAATAAGGGATTGGTACTGAAAAGGAATATCACATCAAATGTAATAAAACAGAAGGTTATGAAGGGAAAATGATAGGATTAGATTAATGGGAGGTTAAAACATTAAGGGAGGGAAACAAACAAGGGAAGAATAAGGGATTGGTACTGAAAAGGAATATCACATCAAAGGTAATAAAACTGAAGGGAATGAAGGGAAAATCATAAGATCAGATTAATGGGAGGGTAAAACATTAAGGAAGGGAAACAAACAAGAGAAGAATAAGGGATTGGTACTGAAAAGGAATATCACATCAAAGGTAATAAAACTGAAGGTAGTGATGGGAAAATGATGAGATTAGATTAATGGGAGGGTAAAACATTAAGGAAGGGAAACAAACAACGGAAGAATAAGGGATTGGTACTGAAAAGTAATATCACATCAAAGGCAATAAAACTGAAGTTAATGAAGGGAAAATGACAAGATTTGATTAATGGGAGGGTAAAACTTTAAGGAAGGGAAACAAACAAGGGAAGAATAAGGGATTGGTACTGAAAAGGAATATCACATCAAATGTAATAAAACTGAAGGTAATGAAGGGAAAATGATAGGATTAGATTAATGGGAAGTTAAAACATTAAGGGAGGGAAACAAACAAGGGAAGAATAAGGGATTGGTACTCGAAAGGAATATCACATCAAATGTAATAAAACTGAAGGTAATGAAGGGAAAATGATAAGATTTGATTAATGGGAGGGTAAAACTTTAAGGAAGGGAAACAAACAAGAGAAGAATAAGGGATTGGTACTCAAAAGGAATATCACATCAAATGTAATAAAACTGAAGGTAATGAAGGGAAAATGATAAGATTAGATTAATGGGAGGGTAAAATATTAAGGGAGGGAAACAAACAAGGGAAGAACAAGGGATTGGTACTGACAAGGAATATCACATCAAAGTTAATAAAACTGAAGGGAATGAAGGGAAAATGATAAGATCAGATGAATGGGAGGGTAAAACATTAAGGAAGGGAAACAAACAACGGAAGAATAAGGGATTGGTACTGAAAAGTAATATCACATCAAAGGCAATAAAACTGAAGGTAATGAAGGGAATATGATAAGATTAGATTAATGGGAGGGTAAAATCATAAGGAATATCACATCAAAGTTAATAAAATTGAAGGTAATGAAGGGAAAATGATAAGATTAGATTAATGGGAGGGTAAAACATTAAGGAAGGGAAACAAAAAAGGGAAGAACAAGGGATTGGTACTGAAAAGGAATATCACATCAAATGTAATAAAACTGAAGCCAATGAAGGGAAAATGATAACATCAGATTAATGGGAGAGCAAAACATTAAGGAAGGGAAACAAACAAGGGAAGAATAAGGGATTGGTACTGAAAAGGAATATCACATCAAAGGTAATAAAACTGAAGGTAATGAACGGAAAATGATAAGATCAGATTAATGGGAGGGTAAAACATTAAGGAAGGGTAACAAACAAGGGAAGAACAAGGGATTGGTACTGAAAAGGAATATCACATCAAAGGCAATAAAACTGAAGGTAATGAAGGGAAAATGATAGGATTAGATTAATGGGAGGGTAAAACTTTAAGGAAGGGAAACAAACAAGAGAAGAATAAGAGATTGGTACTCAAAAGGAATATCACATCAAAGGCAATAAAACTGAAGGTAATGAAGGGAAAATGTCAAGATTAGATTAATGGGAGTGTAAAACATTAAGGAAGGGAAACAAACAAGGGAAGTATAAGGGATTGGTACTGAAAAGGCATATCACATCAAAGGTAATAAAACTGGAGGTAATGAAGGGAAAATGATAAGATTAGATTAATGGGATGGTAAAATGATAAGGAATATCACATCAAATGTAATAAAACTGAAGGTAATGAAGGGAAAATGATAAGATTCGATTAATGGGAGGGTAAAACATTAAGGAAGGGAAACTAATAAGGGAAGAACAAGGGATTGGTACTGAAAAGGAATATCACATCAAATGTAATCAAACTGAAGGTAATGAAGGGAAAATGATAAGATCAGATTAATGGGAGGGTAAAACATTAAGGAAGGGAAACAAACAAGGAAGAATAAGGGATTGGTACTGAAAAGGAATATCACATCAAATATAATAAAACTGAAGGTAATGAAGGGAAAATGATAAGATCAGATTAATGGGAGGGTAAAACATTAAGGAAGGGAAACAAACAAGGGAAGAACAAGGGATTGGTACTGAAAAGTAATATCACATCAAATGTAATAAAACTGAAGGTAATGAAGGGAAAATGATAAGATCAGATTAATGGGAGGGTAAAACATTAAGGAAGGGAAACAAACAAGGGAAGAACAAGGGATTGGTACTGAAAAGGAATATCACATCAAATGTAATAAAACTGAAGGTAATGAAGGGAAAATGATTAGATCAGATTAATGGGAGGGTAAAACATTAAGGAAGGGAAACAAACAAGGGAAGAACAAGGGATTGGTACTGAAAATGAATATCACATAAAATGTAATAAAACTGAAGGTAATGAAGGGAAAATGATAAGATCAGATTAATGGGAGGGTAAAACATTAAGGAAGGGAAACAAACAAGGGAAGAACAAGGGATTGGTACTGAAAAGGAATATCACATCAAATGTAATAAAACTGAAGGTAATGAAGGGAAAATGATAAGATCAGATTAATGGGAGGGTAAAACATTAAGGAAGGGAAACAAACAAGGGAAGAACAAGGGATTGGTACTGAAAAGGAATATCACATCGAATGTAATAAAACTGAAGGTAATGAAGGGAAAATGATAAGATCAGATTAATGTGAGGTAAAACATTAAGGAAGGGAAACAAACAAGAGAAGAATAAGGGATTGGTACTGAAAAGGAATATCACATCAAATGTAATAAAACTGAAGGTAATGAAGGGAAAATGATAAGATCAGATTAATGGGAGGGTAAAACATTAAGGAAGGGAAACAAACAACGGAAGAATAAGGGATTGGTACTGAAAAGTAATATCACATCAAAGGCAATAAAACTGAAGGTAATGAAGGGAAAATGACAAGATTAGATTAATGGGAGGGTAAAACTTTAAGGAAGTGTAACAAACAAGGGAAGAATAAGGGATTGGTACTGAAAAGGAATATCACATCAAATGTAATAAAACAGAAGGTTATGAAGGGAAAATGATAGGATTAGATTAATGGGAGGTTAAAACATTAAGGGAGGGAAACAAACAAGGGAAGAATAAGGGATTGGTACTGAAAAGGAATATCACATCAAAGGTAATAAAACTGAAGGGAATGAAGGGAAAATCATAAGATCAGATTAATGGGAGGGTAAAACATTAAGGAAGGGAAACAAACAAGAGAAGAATAAGGGATTGGTACTGAAAAGGAATATCACATCAAAGGTAATAAAACTGAAGGTAGTGATGGGAAAATGATGAGATTAGATTAATGGGAGGGTAAAACATTAAGGAAGGGAAACAAACAACGGAAGAATAAGGGATTGGTACTGAAAAGTAATATCACATCAAAGGCAATAAAACTGAAGTTAATGAAGGGAAAATGACAAGATTTGATTAATGGGAGGGTAAAACTTTAAGGAAGGGAAACAAACAAGGGAAGAATAAGGGATTGGTACTGAAAAGGAATATCACATCAAATGTAATAAAACTGAAGGTAATGAAGGGAAAATGATAGGATTAGATTAATGGGAAGTTAAAACATTAAGGGAGGGAAACAAACAAGGGAAGAATAAGGGATTGGTACTCGAAAGGAATATCACATCAAATGTAATAAAACTGAAGGTAATGAAGGGAAAATGATAAGATTTGATTAATGGGAGGGTAAAACTTTAAGGAAGGGAAACAAACAAGAGAAGAATAAGGGATTGGTACTCAAAAGGAATATCACATCAAATGTAATAAAACTGAAGGTAATGAAGGGAAAATGATAAGATTAGATTAATGGGAGGGTAAAATATTAAGGGAGGGAAACAAACAAGGGAAGAACAAGGGATTGGTACTGACAAGGAATATCACATCAAAGTTAATAAAACTGAAGGGAATGAAGGGAAAATGATAAGATCAGATGAATGGGAGGGTAAAACATTAAGGAAGGGAAACAAACAACGGAAGAATAAGGGATTGGTACTGAAAAGTAATATCACATCAAAGGCAATAAAACTGAAGGTAATGAAGGGAATATGATAAGATTAGATTAATGGGAGGGTAAAATCATAAGGAATATCACATCAAAGTTAATAAAATTGAAGGTAATGAAGGGAAAATGATAAGATTAGATTAATGGGAGGGTAAAACATTAAGGAAGGGAAACAAAAAAGGGAAGAACAAGGGATTGGTACTGAAAAGGAATATCACATCAAATGTAATAAAACTGAAGCCAATGAAGGGAAAATGATAACATCAGATTAATGGGAGAGTAAAACATTAAGGAAGGGAAACAAACAAGGGAAGAATAAGGGATTGGTACTGAAAAGGAATATCACATCAAAGGTAATAAAACTGAAGGTAATGAACGGAAAATGATAAGATCAGATTAATGGGAGGGTAAAACATTAAGGAAGGGTAACAAACAAGGGAAGAACAAGGGATTGGTACTGAAAAGGAATATCACATCAAAGGCAATAAAACTGAAGGTAATGAAGGGAAAATGATAAGATTAGATTAATGGGAGGGCAAAACTTTAAGGAAGGGAACCAAATAAGGGAAGAATAAGGGATTGGTACTCAAAAGGAATATCACATTCAAATGTAATAAAACTGAAGGTAATGAAGGGAAAATGATAAGATTAGATTAATGGGAGGGTAAAACTTTAAGGAAGGGAAATAAACAAGAGAAGAATAAGAGGTTGGTACTGAAAAGGAATATCACATCAAAGGCAATAACACTGAAGGTAATGAAGGGAAAATGATAGGATTAGATTAATGGGAGGGTAAAACTTTAAGGAAGGGAAACAAACAAGAGAAGAATAAGAGATTGGTACTCAAAAGGAATATCACATCAAAGGCAATAAAACTGAAGGTAATGAAGGGAAAATGTCAAGATTAGATTAATGGGAGTGTAAAACATTAAGGAAGGGAAACAAACAAGGGAAGTATAAGGGATTGGTACTGAAAAGGCATATCACATCAAAGGTAATAAAACTGAAGGTAATGAAGGGAAAATGATAAGATTAGATTAATGGGATGGTAAAATGATAAGGAATATCACATCAAATGTAATAAAACTGAAGGTAATGAAGGGAAAATGATAAGATTCGATTAATGGGAGGGTAAAACATTAAGGAAGGGAAACTAATAAGGGAAGAACAAGGGATTGGTACTGAAAAGGAATATCACATCAAATGTAATCAAACTGAAGGTAATGAAGGGAAAATGATAAGATCAGATTAATGGGAGGGTAAAACATTAAGGAAGGGAAACAAACAAGGAAGAATAAGGGATTGGTACTGAAAAGGAATATCACATCAAATATAATAAAACTGAAGGTAATGAAGGGAAAATGATAAGATCAGATTAATGGGAGGGTAAAACATTAAGGAAGGGAAACAAACAAGGGAAGAACAAGGGATTGGTACTGAAAAGTAATATCACATCAAATGTAATAAAACTGAAGGTAATGAAGGGAAAATGATAAGATCAGATTAATGGGAGGGTAAAACATTAAGGAAGGGAAACAAACAAGGGAAGAACAAGGGATTGGTACTGAAAAGGAATATCACATCAAATGTAATAAAACTGAAGGTAATGAAGGGAAAATGATTAGATCAGATTAATGGGAGGGTAAAACATTAAGGAAGGGAAACAAACAATGGAAGAACAAGGGATTGGTACTGAAAATGAATATCACATAAAATGTAATAAAACTGAAGGTAATGAAGGGAAAATGATAAGATCAGATTAATGGGAGGGTAAAACATTAAGGAAGGGAAACAAACAAGGGAAGAACAAGGGATTGGTACTGAAAAGGAATATCACATCAAATGTAATAAAACTGAAGGTAATGAAGGGAAAATGATAAGATCAGATTAATGGGAGGGTAAAACATTAAGGAAGGGAAACAAACAAGGGAAGAACAAGGGATTGGTACTGAAAAGGAATATCACATCGAATGTAATAAAACTGAAGGTAATGAAGGGAAAATGATAAGATCAGATTAATGTGAGGTAAAACATTAAGGAAGGGAAACAAACAAGAGAAGAATAAGGGATTGGTACTGAAAAGGAATATCACATCAAATGTAATAAAACTGAAGGTAATGAAGGGAAAATGATAAGATCAGATTAATGGGAGGGTAAAACATTAAGGAAGGGAAACAAACAACGGAAGAATAAGGGATTGGTACTGAAAAGTAATATCACATCAAAGGCAATAAAACTGAAGGTAATGAAGGGAAAATGACAAGATTAGATTAATGGGAGGGTAAAACTTTAAGGAAGTGTAACAAACAAGGGAAGAATAAGGGATTGGTACTGAAAAGGAATATCACATCAAATGTAATAAAACAGAAGGTTATGAAGGGAAAATGATAGGATTAGATTAATGGGAGGTTAAAACATTAAGGGAGGGAAACAAACAAGGGAAGAATAAGGGATTGGTACTGAAAAGGAATATCACATCAAAGGTAATAAAACTGAAGGGAATGAAGGGAAAATCATAAGATCAGATTAATGGGAGGGTAAAACATTAAGGAAGGGAAACAAACAAGAGAAGAATAAGGGATTGGTACTGAAAAGGAATATCACATCAAAGGTAATAAAACTGAAGGTAGTGATGGGAAAATGATGAGATTAGATTAATGGGAGGGTAAAACATTAAGGAAGGGAAACAAACAACGGAAGAATAAGGGATTGGTACTGAAAAGTAATATCACATCAAAGGCAATAAAACTGAAGGTAATGAAGGGAAAATGACAAGATTAGATTAATGGGAGGGTAAAACTTTAAGGAAGGGAAACAAACAAGGGAAGAATAAGGGATTGGTACTGAAAAGGAATATCACATCAAATGTAATAAAACTGAAGGTAATGAAGGGAAAATGATAGGATTAGATTAATGGGAAGTTAAAACATTAAGGGAGGGAAACAAACAAGGGAAGAATAAGGGATTGGTACTCGAAAGGAATATCACATCAAATGTAATAAAACTGAAGGTAATGAAGGGAAAATGATAAGATTTGATTAATGGGAGGGTAAAACTTTAAGGAAGGGAAACAAACAAGAGAAGAATAAGGGATTGGTACTCAAAAGGAATATCACATCAAATGTAATAAAACTGAAGGTAATGAAGGGAAAATGATAAGATTAGATTAATGGGAGGGTAAAATATTAAGGGAGGGAAACAAACAAGGGAAGAACAAGGGATTGGTACTGACAAGGAATATCACATCAAAGTTAATAAAACTGAAGGGAATGAAGGGAAAATGATAAGATCAGATTAATGGGAGGGTAAAACATTAAGGAAGGGAAACAAATAAGGGAAGAATAAGGGATTGGTACTGAAAAGGAATATCACATCAAAGGTAATAAAACTGAAGGTAATGAAGGGAATATGATAAGATTAGATTAATGGGAGGGTAAAATCATAAGGAATATCACATCAAAGTTAATAAAATTGAAGGTAATGAAGGGAAAATGATAAGATTAGATTAATGGGAGGGTAAAACATTAAGGAAGGGAAACAAAAAAGGGAAGAACAAGGGATTGGTACTGAAAAGGAATATCACATCAAATGTAATAAAACTGAAGCTAATGAAGGGAAAATGATAACATCAGATTAATGGGAGAGTAAAACATTAAGGAAGGGAAACAAACAAGGGAAGAATAAGGGATTGGTACTGAAAAGGAATATCACATCAAAGGTAATAAAACTGAAGGTAATGAACGGAAAATGATAAGATCAGATTAATGGGAGTGTAAAACATTAAGGAAGGGTAACAAACAAGGGAAGAACAAGGGATTGGTACTGAAAAGGAATATCACATCAAAGGCAATAAAACTGAAGGTAATGAAGGGAAAATGATAAGATTAGATTAATGGGAGGGCAAAACTTTAAGGAAGGGAACCAAATAAGGGAAGAATAAGGGATTGGTACTCAAAAGGAATATCACATTCAAATGTAATAAAACTGAAGGTAATGAAGGGAAAATGATAAGATTAGATTAATGGGAGGGTAAAACTTTAAGGAAGGGAAACAAACAAGAGAAGAATAAGAGATTGGTACTGAAAAGGAATATCACATCAAAGGCAATAACACTGAAGGTAATGAAGGGAAAATGATAGGATTAGATTAATGGGAGGGTAAAACTTTCAGGAAGGGAAACAAACAAGAGAAGAATAAGAGATTGGTACTCAAAAGGAATATCACATCAAAGGCAATAAAACTGAAGGTAATGAAGGGAAAATGTCAAGATTAGATTAATGGGAGGGTAAAACATTAAGGAAGGGAAACAAACAAGGGAAGTATAAGGGATTGGTACTGAAAAGGCATATCACATCAAAGGTAATAAAACTGAAGGTAATGAAGGGAAAATGATAAGATTAGATTAATGGGATGGTAAAATGATAAGGAATATCACATCAAATGTAATAAAACTGAAGGTAATGAAGGGAAAATGTTAAGATTCGATTAATGGGAGGGTAAAACATTAAGGAAGGGAAACTAATAAGGGAAGAACAAGGGATTGGTACTGAAAAGGAATATCACATCAAATGTAATCAAACTGAAGGTAATGAAGGGAAAATGATAAGATCAGATTAATGGGAGGGTAAAACATTAAGGAAGGGAAACAAACAAGGAAGAATAAGGGATTGGTACTGAAAAGGAATATCACATCAAATGTAATAAAACTGAAGGTAATGAAGGGAAAATGATAAGATCAGATTAATGGGAGGGTAAAACATTAAGGAAGGGAAACAAACAAGGGAAGAACAAGGGATTGGTACTGAAATGTAATATCACATCAAATGTAATAAAACTGAAGGTAATGAAGGGAAAATGATAAGATCAGATTAATGGGTGGGTAAAACATTAAGGAAGGGAAACAAACAAGGGAAGAACAAGGGATTGGTACTGAAAATGAATATCACATAAAATGTAATAAAACTGAAGGTAATGAAGGGAAAATGATAAGATCAGATTAATGGGAGGGTAAAACATTAAGGAAGGGAAACAAACAAGGGAAGAACAAGGGATTGGTACTGAAAAGGAATATCACATCAAATGTAATAAAACTGAAGGTAATGAAGGGAAAATGATAAGATCAGATTAATGGGAGGGTAAAACATTAAGGAAGGGAAACAAACAAGGGAAGAACAAGGGATTGGTACTGAAAAGGAATATCACATCGAATGTAATAAAACTGAAGGTAATGAAGGGAAAATGATAAGATCAGTTTAATGGGAGGTAAAACATTAAGGAAGGAAACAAACAAGAGAAGAATAAGGGATTGGTACTGAAAAGGAATATCACATCAAATGTAATAAAACTGAAGGTAATGAAGGGAAAATGATAAGATCAGATTAATGGGAGGGTAAAACATTAAGGAAGGGAAACAAACAACGGAAGAATAAGGGATTGGTACTGAAAAGTAATATCACATCAAAGGCAATAAAACTGAAGGTAATGAAGGGAAAATGACAAGATTAGATTAATGGGAGGGTAAAACTTTAAGGAAGTGTAACAAACAAGGGAAGAATAAGGGATTGGTACTGAAAAGGAATATCACATCAAATGTAATAAAACAGAAGGTTATGAAGGGAAAATGATAGGATTAGATTAATGGGAGGTTAAAACATTAAGGGAGGGAAACAAACAAGGGAAGAATAAGGGATTGGTACTGAAAAGGAATATCACATCAAAGGTAATAAAACTGAAGGGAATGAAGGGAAAATGATAAGATCAGATTAATGGGAGGGTAAAACATTAAGGAAGGGAAACAAACAAGAGAAGAATAAGGGATTGGTACTGAAAAGGAATATCACATCAAAGGCAATAAAACTGAAGGTAGTGAAGGGAAAATGATGAGATTAGATTAATGGGAGGGTAAAACATTAAGGAAGGGAAACAAACAACGGAAGAATAAGGGATTGGTACTGAAAAGTAATATCACATCAAAGGCAATAAAACTGAAGTTAATGAAGGGAAAATGACAAGATTAGATTAATGGGAGGGTAAAACTTTAAGGAAGGGAAACAAACAAGGGAAGAATAAGGGATTGGTACTGAAAAGGAATATCACATCAAATGTAATAAAACTGAAGGTAATGAAGGGAAAATGATAGGATTAGATTAATGGGAAGTTAAAACATTAAGGGAGGGAAACAAACAAGGGAAGAATAAGGGATTGGTACTCGAAAGGAATATCACATCAAATGTAATAAAACTGAAGGTAATGAAGGGAAAATGATAAGATTTGATTAATGGGAGGGTAAAACTTTAAGGAAGGGAAACAAACAAGAGAAGAATAAGGGATTGGTACTCAAAAGGAATATCACATCAAATGTAATAAAACTGAAGGGAATGAAGGGAAAATGATAAGATTAGATTAATGGGAGGTAAAACATTAAGGAAGGGAAACAAACAAGGGAAGAACAAGGGATTGGTACTGAAAAGGAATATCACATCAAATGTAATCAAACTGAAGGTAATGAAGGGAAAATGACAAGATTTGATTAATGGGAGGGTAAAACTTTAAGGAAGGGAAACAAACAAGGGAAGAATAAGGGATTGGTACTGAAAAGGAATATCACATCAAATGTAATAAAACTGAAGGTAATGAAGGGAAAATGATAAGATTTGATTAATGGGAGGGTAAAACTTTAAGGAAGGGAAAGAAACAAGGGAAGAATAAGGGATTGGTACTCAAAAGGAATATCACATCAAAGGTAATAAAACTGAAGGTAATGAAGAGAAAATGATAAGATCAGATTCATGGGAGGATAAAACATTAAGGAAGGGAAACAAACAAGGGAAGAATAAGGGATTGGTACTGAAAACGAATATCGCGTCAAAGGTAATGAAACTGAATGGAATGAGAGGAAAATGATAAGATTAGATTAATGGGAGGGTAAAACTTTAAGGAAGGGAAACAAACAAGGGAAGAATAGGATTGAGGGAAAAGGGAGTAGGAAAAAAGACGAAAAAAGTTAGCATGTATTCGTCGGGGTCTAACCTCAAAGTGAATTTTCATTCTGATTAGCCACAAAAAAACAAAAATAAAACAAACCAAAAACACCCACTTACAATCACAGCAAACCAAAAGATGTGTCATTTAAGTGTAAATCATCTGCATAACCACATCAACATTGCCTGATGATTAGAACCTATCTCGAAACATAGAAATTTTCATGTCGCAATGTAAAATTGATATATAACCATATAATTTTTTAAGCTCTATAATACTCATTATATTGAGCACTGTTTATAATAAAATAAATGCTAGAGTACTCAAAATAATAATAAAAAAAAACCTTGAGTCCTCTTCACTTGGAATTATATATATATATATATATATATATATATATTAATCATATCACCCCAAGCAAGGCGGTAACGCCACTGATGCACAGGTGACTACGTAAGAGTAAAAAGATTGGAAAAGAGAAAGCCGGAAAACGCATCCTAAACAGGAAACAAGGGTTGAGCCTCTTCACCTGTTCAATAGACGTGGGTGGAGTGTGAACCGGGCGATAGTTTAGTCTATCTACTCCAATTGAAAAAAAAAGAAAAGAGTAAAAAGATTGGAAAAGAGAAAGCCGGAAACCACATCCTAAACAGGGAACAAGGGATGAGCCTCTTCACCTGTTCAATAGACGTGGCTGGAGTGTGAACCGGGGGATGCAATATTTGTTTATTTTAGTCAGTGTAGTTGAATATTAGTATCAGTTATGTATTTATTTTCAGTATTTAGCCTTGGTGTATTTAATAGGTGCGTTGTGGGGCAATGTCTATCAGCTCGGAATGCGAGAATAGGGTTCGAATTTCAGTTAAACACCTTGCATTCACTTACGCGAAAATACCTCTTTTTCTACTTCCAGGTATGGGTTGAATAGCAGGACATATTGAGTTCTATAGCGTAGGTTAGCAACCAGTCTACCGCAGAAAGAAATGGCAACCTACTACGCGAACATCTTCTGCCTAGTCAGTCATAGATCGAATCAGAGATGTTTGTCTAAGCGTGTATCACGTATGGCATTTAACTGGCTGACTGTATTTAATATATTATTTGCGTGATTCTTTGGAGTTATTTAATATATTTTATAAAATACTTGTAATATCAAACATTAAAAAAATAAGATTCTTCGATGAGCTTAGATCACTGGTGCCGCCTAAGCACGAATTTACACGAGATACTAGATTAGCAACTAGGTCCCACCCTTTTACAGTTAAACAAATAAGATGTAACCGTAAATTCTACTCCAACAGCTTCTTTTCTCGCGCTTCCCGCCTGTGGAACTCCCTTCCACAAGTCTGCTTTCCCGACAGTTACAATCTCCAGGTGTTTAAATATAGGGTCAATAGACACCTCCTATCACACTAACTCCCAACTATTCTCACAACACTCTCATCTACCCAACCCTCATTCTCGGTATCCTTACCCGCCTATCACCCACCCTCTGTCATTTCCTATATTTAATCAGCCTTTCTCCACTCTACGTAGCCCCCTGCACAGTAGTGGCAGTGACATGCCTTGCTCGGGGTGAAACGCTTATAAAAAAAAAAAAAAAAAAGTATATCTTGGATTCTCTAATTGCGAGTTTCGAGAAGAAAGCGAGGATTAAATTTGCTTATAAACTTATTTGTCATCTGCTAAGAAAGTCGGTTCTCTGTGCAGGGCCAGGAAGTTTTTGCTGCCGAAACAATCCTGTACATATACAAATCTACCATCCGCCTGTGCATTGAATACTGCTGCCATATCTGGTCGGGTGCTCCTAATATCCACCTAGGAGTCCTTGACAAAATTCAACGGAGAATCTGCAATGTGATCGATTCCAACTTGGCAGCTCGGATACAGTCACTTTCTCACCAGCGCAGTGTAGCTTCCCTGTGTCTCTTCTGCAAGTACTTTCAAGGCTTCTGCTCTGATGAACTTAGCTCAATGGTGCCCCCTATGTACGAATTTACTCGAGCCACAAGATTAGCAACTAGGTCCAAATCTTTTACTGTGAAACTAATAAGATGTAAACGCAAATTCTACTCCAGTAGCTTCTTTTCTCGCACTTCCCGACTGTGGAATTCCCTTCCATTTACTTGCAACCCCGACAGCTACAATATACAAGAATTTAAATGTAAAGTCAATAGTCATCTCCTATCTCACTAACCTGCATTCTCTCTCTCATGCTCTCATCTCATTTCTGCAGTATTCTCATCCCTCTCCTACCCACTTCCTGACACTCCCTTTATTCTGTTACTCCTTCTCATAACTTTCCTCCTATGTAACCCTCTGCACAACAGTGGCAGTATAATGTCTTGCTTGGGGTGGTACAATTATAATATATATATATATATATATATATATATATATGTGTGTGTGTGTGTGTGTGTGTGTGCGCAACGGCACACATATACATACATATGCCGAGCCCCGCACGATTCGCATATATATGTTTATGTAAGCCCCAGTGGACGGACGCGCGCGTGTGTGTGTCTTTGCGCACGTCAATGGGTGTACAAATGTATATATATGTCTGCGTCTGTCATGACGACAGATTTTTCCCCCACTTCCACAAAAATACACGAATATACGCAACCCTACATATAGCCAATTTTTAAAAAAAATTAATCAGTTTGTCTGACGATCGCAAAAGCGTGAAACCCAGGATCACAAACTCACACCTATCTATATGAATATGTCAACTCTATCACTGATATTGAGCGCTTTCAAATAAGTACCACGCATATATAATATCTAAATAATATAATATATATAACAAATTGCATATACATATATTGATATTTATAATTATATACATACACTTTTCAAACACACACACACACACACACACACACACACACACACACACACACACATATATATATATATTAGAGAATAAATTTCGAATCACCTCATCTGGGGAATAGTCTATTTCAGCAGACGAAGGTGTCAATCGTTTGTTTTTTCAATCCTTGTGTGGACTGTGTTTATGTCGGAAGTAAAAAATTTAATCAGACGAAAGGCACAAGACAAGAGTCCGGGGCTGGTGGATAAAGTTATATAAAAAAATAAAACCCGAATTTAAACCTTATTGTCTGATACCAAATTTGTTAATGTGTGAATACAATAGCTATGTTTTAAGAGATTTCTATTGGATAAACAACAAAACTTGTATTAAACCCTCCTGTAATTTTCGATCTAAAGAAAATTGCCCAGTGGATGGCAAATGCAAATCTACCGGATTTATATACCAGGCAATCATTTTCTCCAAAGAAAATAAGAAAAATCATAATGTTTATATTGCAATTTTCCGAGGAATTGGCAAACAGAGATTTTATACCCGTAAAAACATTTTTTTAAACAAAAACTAATAAAACAACTTTTAGGCAAAATTCGACTTTATTCTTCTTCTTTGGTGACACTAAGTCCTACGATTCTCTTAATAGTTCGATGTCTTTTTTGTAGAACGATTTGTCCTTGGCCTCAAAATACGCATCAGTTTCCGATATTACTTCTTCATTGGAGCCATTTCTCTTCCATGAACCATTCTTTTGAGATATGCAAACAGCCAGTAGTCGCTGGGGACCAGATTTAGAGAATAGATGTTGAAGCAATTCGAAGTGCGATTCATGTAGCTTTGCCATCGTTGCGATCGACTTGTGACACGGTGCTTTTCTTGCTGAAAGATCAATTGTTTCTTCTTTATTTGTGGCCGCTTTATGGCGATTTCTGTCCTCAAACGCACCAATAATGCTATATAATATTTACTATTGATGGTTCTTCCTTTCTCAGGTAATCAATGAACAAAATAACCTGCGCATCCAAAAATAAAAAAAAAAATAGTATTTAAATACATTGCTACTTCGGCGTCCATTTACCAGAAATTTTACTTATGAATATTAACGTGCACGACGACATTCTATTGAGTCATGGGAGATTAAAGTTTAGATTTCAAAATGGCGTCATTTTGTCCAGATTTGTACCTAATCGCGGGAAGCTTCAGACAAGGCACCAACGCCGTTCGCTGACCCAAAGGTTCAAGGCAGAAAACTGAATCAATGGGAACATTTCAGTTTTATTTCGCTCATGTAAATTTTTCTGACATACACTGTTCTTTAAAAATATTTGCATACTAGCTCGTAACTCAGCACTTAACTTACACTTAACGACATTCTTCTTCTTCTTCTTCTTCTTCTTCTTCTTCTTCTTGTGTAATGTTCCTTCAGGACGTAGGCGATCATGGACTTCTACTTGGCTCTGTCTCTTGTAACACTCAGTATATTTTCTCATGGTATCTTTTCCAAACCCCGCTCTGCTATCCATTTGCTCAAACCTATCAAGTAGGTCTCAAGCTGCTTTCCCCAGTCTCGCTTTCCTTCTATTAGTCCTGTGAGTATTAAATTCTCCAGGCTCTCTTTCCTTATTACATGTCTCAGAAACATTATCTGTCTCTTCTTATCAGTTTTCTTCTAGCTTGCATCCTCTCCAATACTTCATCGTTGTTCACGTGCTCCGTCCATGGTATCCTCAGCATCTGTCTGTAAAACCACATTTCTACTGCCTCGAGCCTCTCCTTCATTCTTGATGAGATCCTCCAACATTCACTTTCATACAGAAGGACAGATATCACATAGCAATCTAACACTCTTTTCTTCGTTTTCAATGAAATCTTTTTGTCTCTGAAAACTCTGGATAGTTTTTAAAATGCGTCCTTCGATCTCCATGTAGCACTTTCCATCCTCCATGTCACTTCCGAGGTATTCAAATTTCTTCACTTGTTTTATTTTAGTTTCTCTGACTTGTAGTTGGCATATTGGGCTCTTCTTTTTTCAGAAATTATCCAATATTTTATGGAATTTTTGTTAGTTTAGCTTTGTAGGCTTACGTTTGAAAATGTTTTATGAAAAATAAAAATTAAAATAATATAAAACTTTTAAAAATTGTACAATTTAATAACAATGAAAATAACTGGCAGAGGTAACTCAATAATTTATTAAATATTATGGCATTTATTAATTTTTTTTTTCATATCTATTTTTCATATTCTTTTTAGGTACCTCCACAAATTGTGAATTTCACAATTATTTTTTTTAACAAAATTAGAAAATTAGGCATTAAAATGGTTTATTTTAGTTTCTCTGACTTGTAGTTGGCATATTGGGCTCTTCTTTTTGATGATGACCATGCATTCAGTTTTCTTGAAGTTTATACTCAGTTTTTTCTTCTCTCTTCCTTTTGCTGCCTTCTTTAGAAAGTGCTGCATTTTCCATTCCGTTTCTGCTATCAGCTCCGCGTTTTCCGTGTATCTCATATTATTGAGATTGTGGCCGCCATTGACGAATCCTGGCAATATTTAGAGAGCCATATTTCTGTTGCTTCAATTTTTTTTACACCTTTGAGAAGATTTTCATGCACTCACTGCCACACAGGACGGCAAAGCGGCCATTAGAATTAACATGGGATGAACTTCTTTTGTTTATGTGCAGTGTCCCTTCAAGAGGTAAGTGATGATGACCCTCCACATCCATCTAGCTCCTATAATATTTTGTCCTGTTATTTCTCCTAATTCCTGTTCTGCCATCAATTTACTTAAGCCCATAAAGTATGTCACGAGCTGTTTTTCCGTGTCTCGTTTTCTCTCTAATTGCTCCGCTGGTATCCAGTTCCCCAAAACTTCCTTTCTCATGACGCATCTCAGAAACTTCTGTTCCACGAATTTTAATTTGTCCCAGAAGTGATTCTAATGTCATAAGGGCTCACTATTTCTCCTGTAGGCAGTTTTCGAATATTGACCATAACAGTTGTAAATTTTAGTAAAATTTCTTTTCAACTGCATAGATGAGACGAAGCATAAATGAAACCTGTAAATTCTTTCGCCAAGCAGGATTTTTAACGAATGTTAATTTGTCCCAGAAGTGATTCTAATGTCATAAGGCTTCACAATTTCGCCTGTAGGCTGTCTTCGAATATTGACAATATCAGTTGAATTTTTTTTTGTAAAATTTTTCTCGGCTGCATAGACGAGACGAAGCGTGAATGAAACCTGTAAACCCTTCCTCCAGGCAGGATCTTTTCACGAATATTAATTTTTCCCAGAAGTGATTCTAATGTCATAAATCATCACAATTTTGCATGTATCCTGTCTTCGAATATTGACAATATCAGTTGAAATGTTTTCTAAAATTTCTCTCGGCTGCATTGACGAGACGAAGCGTAAATGAAACCTGTAAATCCTTCCTCCAGGCAGGATTTTTTCACGAATGTTAATTTGTCCCAGAAGTGATTCTAATGTCATAAGGCTTCACAATTTCGCCTGTAGGTTGTCTTCGAATATTGACAATATCAGTTGAAATTTTTCTGTTAGTTAGTAGAGAGTCCGTTCTAGTGAAGGGTAGTTGTATACTGTTGCAGGTTAACGGAATTTGGCCTTGTTGTAGATAGCCCACAACTCAAGAAAGGCAATTTGAGTAGAAAATAACATTTTATATATACACATATCAATTAATGTTTTTACAATTGAAGTAATACATGAAGTATAGGTCCAACGGGCGTTAAAATGTTCATGGCAATAAAATACTGAAAGAGAATTAATGCTTAGGAATTTGGAAGCGTGTAAGTAAGGAATGTCTTTGATGTATTTGCTCCTTAGGTCAGTAAGTAGTTTTTGAGGCAGGGAAGAAGGAAAGAGGTAAGGGAGGCGAGCGTAGTAAGCAGCTTGACTTTGGTCAAGGGAGATACTAATTACTTTCTTCTCCTCGAGTCGGTCTGCCTGTCGATGCTTTCTGTATCCGCTTTTTATATCTTCTTTTTGGATCACAGCGGCTCACTTGGCAGTTCACACTTGTATTTGGTTCTGGGCTTTCCATTGGCTGATAAATACAATTCGCGTAGGCTCGCGAACTGAAAATTTAATATTTAATTAATTTTTAGTTTTCAACCGGAAAACTGCGCGGAGCTGGCGGCGCAGTAACGACTTTTGGTCATTTGCTTTTTGGTCGTGAAAGCGAAAACATCCGGTTCATTGCTTTTGCTCGGTATCGCCACAGGTGTAAGACAAGGATGTGTCTTCTCACCGGATCTATTCAACTTATACAGCAAGACAACTCTGAGAGCCCTACAAGTCATGCCAGGATTCGTCATTGGCAACCATAATCTGAACAATACACTACTGATAGCAGACACAGAAAGGAAATTACAAGAACTCCCACAGAAACGTAGATGAAGAAATCGGAAAGAAAGGCCTGAAAATAAACCCACAAGAAAACTGAATGCATGGTCATCAGTAAAAAGAGGAACCCAAAGTACTAACTACAGGCGGGGAATACTAAAATGAAGCTGATATAGAAATTTAAATACCTGGTAAGTGTTTTGAAGTGCGACACTGAGATCCGATGGCGGATTGACATGGCCAAGGAAGCATTCCAGAAGCTGAGTAAAGTATTAAGAGACATAAAAATTTCGCTAGAAACAAAGAAAAGAGATGGCAGTGAATTCAAAACAATCTCCACAAAGATAGAAGAGAGACTTGAAGAATCAGATATGTAGTTCTACAGAAGAATGCTGAGGATTTCATGAACGGAAAACGACGAGGTTTTGGAAAGGATGGAAACGAATAGGAAACGATACTTAACATCAGGAAAAGACAGCTGAAGTTCGTGGGATATGTAATAAGGAAGGCGGGCTTGGAGAATCTGATTCTCACAGGTCAGATTGAGGGAGAGATAGGGAAAGCAACGCGTAACATATTTGAGGGGCTTGAGCAAGTGGATGGCAGAGCGGGGTTTAGGTGTGATAAAAGGAGAAAGCGTGCTAAGAGCCACTAGGGATAGGGAGATGTGGAAGGCCATGATCGCCTACAACACGGACACATAGAAGAAGGATAACCATTGGCTTATGGTAACAACTTGTAGGTCTATTTTGTCACGTTTGTGGGTTCCACACCGACTCTGTGTAAAATTATTAAGTTTTCCTAACCGGTTGTTGCATTTAATCTATCTGAAATGAAAAAAAAAAAAAAAAGAAGCCCAGTAAAGTTATCCTACTTCTTGCGTACAAGCCCCGGTTGCCATAGTGATGGCGAGTTAGGAATGGCCGGGTGTGTTGGAGAGAGCGTGGCAGGGAGGGTTTAGTACATGAATGTCAGGGGTGGGGAACGAGGGCAAGGTAGAGGAAAAGGTTTCGCCAAAATTGAAATGGTGTGGAGAAGGGAAAAAAGTCGTGCATGCTTGACATTCCACAACAAGGAATTGGTGTCGCTGACGTAGCTTTCGGATGTCGACGGCCATTGTTGCTACCGGCCAGCCTCCCACCTCTCTTACGCCGCCGTCGCTGTTGGGGGTGGTGTTTTTTTTTTTTTTATCGCTCAGGCTTATAACGATGCTGGAGCGAAGCGGCGGGCGGACAAGGTATGTGGCAGGAAAGGTGGTTGCTTAGATGCTTGTTGTTGATGTCGCAAAGCTTTATGAGTACTCGGATATCATATCATAAAGATCGTAATGGAATGCTATGTCCACATAAGCTTAGCAAAGTTTGGCTTAAGGCCATGACAGTGATATACCTAGTCAGGATCGAATTGGCGATAAAAGAAAATGAGATTTGTCTATATTTCTGAAATGTGGTATTTACATTGTTCGGACTTTTGTACTCATGTTTATTGTCATATTCACGACGTTTCGGCCGTTGTACGCTCCGACCTTCTCCAGGTGACTGGGATTTTGAACTGAACCCTTTATTTTGATCACTGGGGTAGATTGTTCTCGTTCCATTAGTTATGCCACTTTCGGATGCTTTAGTTATCTCCATTTAACTGAATTTTTTTGTTCGCCTCTACTGTCGCCAGGTATTGATCTCACAACTCTTTGAATCAAGTCACTAGATCCAAACAACGCTTTTATCCACCGGTCTATTAAATTAATCGATTTTTATTTTTCATCTCATTTTGGCGCTGCATAATCACAAATAAAGAAAAACAACAACAGCAGAACATCATTTGTATATTTCAAAACAAAAGCGGTGACCTAGAAAAGAAAGTAATGCTATGACTAGGTTGTGAACTTTTCACACAACCAAAAACAAAACGTTTGGAAGGAAATGTCCATTAATAAAACAACAGCGAAAACAGCTAGTGGGCTGACGGCCACATTACGTTGCAACACCGGTTCCCCTACAATCAAGCCTGGTCAGTACCTAGACGTGTGACCACTTGTGAATACTAGGTGCTTTAAGCTTGTTATTGGCTCTGAATTGTGAATCTGAGAGCCAAGTTCCAATTCTAGTTAGGTTCGTTATATTCCCTTGCGTGCAAATACCTTGAAAACGGTATGAACTCACCTCTTTCCCCCCAGCTATGGGTTAATTATCAAGACGTGTATAACTCAGCCATTACTATTTCCAAAAAGAAAAAGAAAATTTGCGTAAAAACCATTTTGACAGAGATTATTTAATCTTCTATGGATTATTTAATCCATAGAGGTTGATATGCCGCTAACTAAAACAGCCAACCAACAAATAGTTAGACTTTCGAAATCTTCTGTGTGCAGCGTCCCCTCAGTAAATAGGCGATCATGGTTCTCCTCAACTTCCTATCTTTCTATAATTTTTTCTCCCTGTCCTTTTCTGACACCCAGTCACACAAGGTCGTCATATAAGCTGCTTTCCCTTGTCTCTCTTGCTCTTGAAATGCCCTGTGAGGGTTAAGTTTTTATGCCCTCATTCCTCATACGTCCAAAATATATATTAATCCATCACTTTCCTCCAATTATGGTTTAAATAACAAGACAGATAGGCTTCTGTAGCCTTGGCTAAAAACAACGGCAACTTACTATGGGATAATCTCCTGCCAGTCAGTCATGTCTCGGAAGAGGCATGATCGCCCAAGCGTGTATCACACATAGTACTTGACTGAATATAACAGTTGGAATCATGGTTAAGGCTTTTACTGGGCAAAAAGTGGGGGACCGTTTTTCTATAGTTATGAAGTAATAAACTGAACTACCACTAATTACTACCTAATAATATAATACATATCTTCCTCCTCTAGCTATGAGTCAAATAATAGGACAAATTGGGTTCTATCGCCTTGGCCGGCAACCAGTATACCACAGAAAGCAATGCCAACCTACTACGGGATAATCTTCTGCCCAGTCAGTCATGTCTCGAAAGAGACATGATCGCCCAAGCGTGTATTACATATGGCATTTAACTGACTGACTTCTTTATGTGCCGTTTCCATTCAGGACATAGGTGGTCATGACAATCCACATCATCCTGCATTTTATTGTTCTTATGTTTTCTCTTGTTATTTCTCCCAAACTCTGCTCTATCATCCATTTGTTTAAGCCTATAAAATATGTCAGCTGTATTTTATTGATTCTAAGCGTTCTTTCCGTTGCCATTTTCTTTAAAACTTCCAATTTGATTTATTTTTTAAACTGTACAATGAGGGTGGTATTGAACGGACAAGCCTCCCAATACGATCACATGAATGTGGGTGTCTCTCAAGGCTCTATTCTAGGTCCTACGCTTTTCCTTATTTATATTAACGATCTCCCTGATGTAATAAGATCCCAAGTGGGCATATTTGCTGACGACACTACGGTTTACTCTCGTCTCGATCAAAAATCTACCGTGGCTGAAAAAGCAAACCTCGCTGTCGAGCTTGAAAAAGACCTCTAATCTGTTGTGAACTGGGGTAAGAAATGGCTCGTAAATTTTAATGCTTCCAAAACAAAGCTGCTATCTAATAACCACCACAGACAATCGTCCCCCCACGCCCATTAACATGGATCAGGCTTCTCTCCCTGAAAGTGAAACACTGCGCCTCCTCAGGTTAACTCCACACCAGACCTCAAGTGGAATAACTATATAGAATCCATAGTTAAATCCGCTGCTAAGAAAGTCGGTTCTCTGTGCAAGGCCAGGAAGTTTTCCCCGTCCCAAACAATCCTGCACATATACAAGTCTACCATCTGTCCATGCATTGAGTATTGCTGCCATATCTGGTCGGGTGCTCCTGCTATCCACTTAGGCGTCCTCGACCAAATCCAACGGGGAATCTGCAATGTGATCGATCCCGACTTGACAGCTAGGATACAGTCACTTTCTCACCGACGCAGTGTGGCTTCCCTGTGTCTCTTCTACAAATACTTTCAAGGCTTCTGCTCCGATGAACTTAGCTCACTGGTACCCTCTATATATGAATTTCCTCGAACCACAAGATTAGCAACTAGGTCCCACCCTTTTACTGTGAAGCCGATAAACTGTAAATGCAAATTTTTCTCGCGCTTCTCGCCTGTGGAATTCTCTTTTGCATACTTGCTTTCCTGACAGTTACAATCTCCAAGAATTTAAATGTAAAGTCAATAGTCATCTCCTGTCTCACTAACTTAATCCTCTCTTTCATGCTTTTCTACATCCATCCACTCTCATCAGCACTCTCTTCCCTCTCCTACTCTCTTCCTGACACCCCCTGCAACCTCTCACTCCTCATAACATTCCTTCTCGTCCACACTACTCTCATCAGTAATCTCTTCCCTTTCCTCCTCTATTCCTGACACTCTCTGCAACCTCTCACTCCTCATAACATTCCTCCTCGTCCACCCCACTCTCATCAGTAATCTCTTTCCTCTCCTACTATCTTCCTGACACCCCCTGCAACCTCTCACTCCTCATACCATTCCTCCTATGTAACCCCCTGCACAACAGTGGCAGTAAAATGCCTTGCTTGGGGCGACACGATTATAAAAAAAAATCGTTTCACCCCAAGTAAGGCGGTACCGCCACTGATGCACATGGGGCTACATAAGAGTAAAATTTTAAGCAAGAAGAGAGCGAAGAGAAAGACGGCCTAGCTACAGTGGGTGTCAAAGAAAGGGCAAGAGAAGGACGGAAGCACAGATGTGAAGATAGTTGCTAAGGTAGAGAGAAAGTAAAAGAAGATAAAACAAGATACTCAGTGTAATGTAGAAAGAACTGGAGTCAAGTGGATAAGAGATGGGTATTGACCTTGCATTTAAATTCCTGGAGGTTGTAGTTGTCAGGAAAGCAAGAATACAGAAGAGAGTTCCACAGGCGGGAAGTGCAGGACAAGAAGCTGATGGAGTAGAATTGTCACCTGCTTTTAGTTGATCTAACTGTAAATGGGTGGGACCTTGTTGCCAGTCTGGTTGCACGAGTAAATTCTTGTGGTGTGGGCAGCAGTTACTTAGGTTCGTCGGAGCAGAAACCATTAAAATATCTGTACAAGAGACAGAGGGAAGCCACATCCCACTGGTGAGAAAGTGGCTGGAGTCGAGCTGCCAAGTCGGGACCTATTACGTTACAGATTCTCCTTTGGAGCCTATCGAGAACACTAAGATGAACGCCTGACCATATATGACAGCAATATTCTCTCCGTTCATGGAATTCTCAGTATCCTTCTGTAGAACCACATTTCTGCTGCCTTTATTTATTTTTTATTCGTTACTGGGGACATTATCTAGCTTTCACTGTCATATAAGAGGGTAGATATCTCAATGGAATTTTTATTTTATTCTAACGAAATTTCTTTATTTCTAAACACCTTTTCTTAGCTTTTGAAATAATTTTCTCGCTAGTTCAATGCGTACTTCGGATCTCGGTGTCACATTTTCCACCCTCTTAGCAGTTGTTCTCTCTTTAGTAAGTACCCCCCCGTTCTGCCATTCATTCACACAAGCTCGTCATGTAAGTGACTGTCTTGTCCTCAATCTGCCCTATGAGGATTAAGTTTTCCCAGCCCTCTTTCTTTATCATGTATCCAAGGAGTTATAGCTCTCTTTTTCTTATTCTGAGTTGAAGTATTATTACAAGTTGACATCTAAACTTATTTATAAATGGAACTTTGTCTGTGTGTGTGTGTCCGTTACCTAAAGACTCCGAAACTGCTGAACCTATTTTCTTGAAAATTTACAGTTGTACTATAAGCGTCTGCGAGCGTTCTTAGCTCGGTTTTTTGTCGAGGTATCTAGGCAATACCTTCGGGTGGGGGCTGGATTTATTGCCCGCTGCCTGAGCCGTTCCCAAAAAAGGGAAGAGTCGAGGTGGATTGGACAATTTTCCATGGTATTGCAGTCATACCCACTTTAAATTTCGACCTTGTGTTACATCCAGTAACGATGTGATCGAATTGAAAAATAAAGGATTTTTGGTCTTTTGGAAAAGGATCAAAGTGTAGTATCTTTTCTTGTTAGCTTAATCTGATTCTCTCTCCCCGCTTCTATCTTTTCTTCTTTCTTTTTTTCTTACTTTTATTTTCTCAATGTAACAAATAGTGTCAAAACTGAATAGTTCATTATTTTTGAGGCTTTGGCAGGGCGTAACAGTCGTGCGAACTAAAGAAAGGAGGGAACAGCACAATTATATGAGGATATTTTATTAAGTTATCTTCTGGTTTAGACCTCTCTGTGGACACCAGCCTTGTCCTTTCCGATTTTATTTAATGGAATTAATCAACCTTTTTTTTTTTTGACATTTTGACTGCGGCCTTGTCATAACATTGTTGCTTGGCTGTACTGGCAATTTTGAAAAAAAATCGCTTATTCTTGACACTGACGGCGATTTTTCATGACTGCCGCTATTTTTGTTTCGATCCAATACTCTACAGTACACGGACTAAGCTAAAGAGCCTCCCCCGGGGCGCAATACAAAAAAGTACGCCACAAAACAGGTAGTATGATATGCTATTAGGTATCTAAGGTGGTGTGACTATTGTTAGATGCCTAATATAAAATTTCCGACAGGACGAAACGCGTCGGGTAAGATAAGTTATCCGTTTGTCTTTATTCTGCAGTCTTTTGGAGACAGTGATTTTCTCAACGCAGCTTAGATGTGGCAGAAGCCCAAAAGTATGAAACACCCAGTGAGGATCAAACTCACTACTCAGTTGTACTGATTCTGGCGAAGCAAGCTTTCTAACCATTACATCAACTCGGGCGCCTATTGTGCCGTTAGAGATATAATCTATCTAGTTTTACCCCTGTAGTGTTTATTATAATTTTATTATTATGTCATTTTTCATCGCATTTCGAATTCTGCTATGGTTGCACTACCTACCAAGACTGCGGGAAGATCTAAGGCAGATCGCGGTGTGTCGTTATGGCTACATTTCATGTTTTTCTATCTCCCCTAACATCCCTAGCGTTAAATAGACAAAGTTCTCCTTAGTGTGTGGGCTGTACTTAACAAGACAATTTTTTGTATATCTCTTAAGCTGGGGTTTCCAGGGATTCTTTCAATGGGTTGTTTTGTTCCATTTTTTATCATTCCAAGTGCACCTACTATCACTGGCACGATTCTTGTTTTCAATTTCCACATGTTTTTCTATTTCAATTTCCAGGTCTTTATATTTTGATAGTTTTTTTTCGAATTCCTTGGTTGCTATGTTACAATCCGCTGGACAAGCCATATCAATTAATAGGCAAGTTTTTTCTTTCTGGTTTTTAACAATAATGTCCGGCCTATTTGCTTCAATTTTTCTGTCTGTGTAGATGGTGTAATCCCATAGAATGGTTACATCTTCTATTTCTGTAACCGGTGCTGGGTGATGTTCATACCAGGGTTTGTTCACAGATTTTCCATAGTGTTTGCACATTGCGCAATGTAAATATTGCTCCACTCTATCGTGACGATTTTTATATTCATTTGGCCAAGTACAGAACATCCTGAGATTAGATTGTCTATTGTTTCTTGGTATTTATCACAGAACCTGCATTTTGGATTCACATTATTATCTATAATATTTGCCTGAAAGTTCCTAGTGTAAAGACTTTGGTCTTGCGCTGCAAGAATAAAGCCATCAATCTCAGACTTGAATCCAGATGCACGTAACCATCGATGAGTATTAACTTTATCAACATTGGATTTATAAGCACGTTCTGGATATTGGCTATGCCGAGGTTTGTCTTGCCAGCGTTGTTTCATTTGTTCAAGAGCTTTATCGTTGGCTTTCATTTTCATATTTTTTGCCGCAATAGTTGTTTCTTGGCTTCTGTTTTGCTTTTCTACAGAATCTACTAAATGTAAATCTTGTTTGTATTTACTGCCTTCTTTCAATATTGAATATGTTTTCTTTCTGTTTTCATGTTGTTTCACTAATTGTATCATCCAGTCCTTTGTTAGTAAGCCAATAGTTGTATTGTATGACAATTCTAGCTGAATAAGACCTCTTCCACCTTCTTTACGGGGTATGTATAGACAGTCTACATCAGCCTTTGGATGATGCATCTTATTCTTAGAAAGAAGCTTTCTTGTTTTAGAATCCATTCGCCTGATGTCGTTTAGAGTCCAGTTTAAGATGTTAAAGCTATATTGGACAACTGGGATTGCAAGGCTAGTAATGGCCATAATTCTATTCTGAGAATTCAATTCAGTTTTTAATATCAATCGTAGCCTTCTATAGTACTCTTTACGCACTATTTCTTTCATTTTTTTATGGTGAATTTTTCACTCTCATTTGCACCTAGGTATTTATAAGCTTCTGATTCTAAATCTTTTATTGTTACAACAGGGTCTAAGCTAATTGAGGATGTTTGTTGTAGCGATTCTCGTAAAACTGTAGCTTTAGCACATTTATTCAAATTGAATTTAATTTCACTGTCTTCGCTGAAGCATTTTACAGTTTGCAGAAGACCTTCCAGCTCGTTATCATTCTTAGCATGCAACTTTAAGTCATCCATGTAAAATAGATGGCTTATTTTCTTTTGGGCTATTTTATAACCACATTATGTCTTGTTAAGTTGACTGGCTAATGCTATTAATGACATGCAAAATAGTAAAGGAGACAAAGAGTCACCTTGAAATATACCTCTTTTGAGGTTTATTTCACCAGATTTATAGGTTACATTTATATGATTGAGGTAAAGGGTTGTTTTCCATATCGACATATGAAAGTGATGATGACGGGCGATACCTTGTACTTATTTAAATTCTTTAAGATCCAGGAATGTGGTACACCATCGAATGCCTTACGATAATCTATCCAGGCAGTACTAATGCAAAGAAAAATAGTATTATTATTATTATGTCATTTTTCATCATATTTCGATTTCTGCTTTGGTCTCACTACCAACCAAGTCTGCGGGGAGACCTAAGGCAGGTAGTGGCGTGTTGTTATGGCTCCATTTCATGTTTTTCTATCTTCCCTATCATCTCCAGCATTACATAGATAAAGTTTTCCTTAGTGTGTGGGCTGTACTTAATAAGACAATTTTTTGTATATCTCTTAAGCTGGGGTTTCCAGGGATTCTTTCAATGTGTTGTTTTGTTCCATTTTTTATCATTCCAAGTGCACCTACTATCACTGGCACAACTCTTGTTTTCAATTTCCACATTTTTTCTATTTCAATTTCCAGGTCTTTATATTTTGACAGTTTTTCAAATTCCTTGATTGCTATGTTACAATCCGCTGGACAAGCCATATCAATTAATAGACAAGTTTTCTCCTTCTGGTTTTTAACAATAATGTCTGGCCTGTTTGCTTCAATTTTTCTGTCTGTGTAGATGGTGTAATCCCATAGAATGGTTACATCTTCTATTTCTGTAACCGGTGCTGGGTGATGTTCATACCAGTGTTTGCCTACAGCTTTTCCATAATGTTTGCATATTGCCCAATGTAAATATTGCCCAACTCTATCGTGGCGATTTTTATATTCATTTGGCCAAGCACAGAACAGCCTGAGATTAGGTGGTCTATTGTTTCTTGGTGTTTATCACAAAACCTGCATTTTGGATCCATATTATTATGCATAATATTTGCCTGAAAGTTTCTCGTGAAAAGACTTTGGTCTTGTGCTGCAAGAATAAGGCCTTCAGTTTCAGACTTTAATCCAGATGCACGTAACCATCGATGAGTA
The DNA here is from genome assembly GCA_037127315.1 of Ascarosepion bandense. Taxonomy (NCBI): domain Eukaryota; kingdom Metazoa; phylum Mollusca; class Cephalopoda; order Sepiida; family Sepiidae; genus Ascarosepion; species Ascarosepion bandense. The sequence continues at coordinate 463,488 of JBBBDQ010028353.1, read as the reverse complement.
TTAACTTTGTCAACATTGGATTTATTGGCACGTACTGGATATTGGCCATGCAGAGGTTTGTCTTGCCAGCGCTGTTTCATCTGTTCAAGAGCTATATCTTTGGCTTTCATTTTCATATTCTTTGCCGCAATAGCCGGCTCTTGGCGTCCGTTCTGCTTTTCTACAGAATCTACTAACTGTAAATCTTGTTTGAATTTACTGCCTTCTTTTATTATTGAATATTTTTTCTTTCTTTCTTCATGTTGCCTTACTAATTGTATCATCCAATCCTTTGTTGTTTCTATGTATGTTAGTAAGCCAATAGTTGTTGTCTTGTATGACAATTCCAACTGAATAAGACCTCTTCCACCTTCTTTACGGGATATGTATAGACGGTCTACATCAGCCTTTGGATGATGCATCTTATGCTTAGAAAGAAGCTTTCTTGTTTTAGCATCCATTCACCTGATGTCGTTTAGAGTCCAGTTTAAGATGTTAAAGCTATATTGGACAACTGGGATTGCAAGGCTATTAATGGTCATAACTCTGTTCTGTGAATTTAATTCAGTTTTTAATATCATTCGTAGCCTTCTATAGTACTCTTTACGCACTATTTCTTTCATTTTTTTTATGGTGAATGTTTTCACTCTCATTTACACCTAGGTATTTATAAGCTTCTTCTGGTTTCAATTCTTTTATTGTTACAGCAGGGTCTAGGCTAATTGAGGATGTTTCTTGTATTGATCCACGTAAAACTGTAGCTTTAGCACATTTATTCAAATTAAATTTTATTCCAATGTCTTCGCTGAAGCATTTTACAGTTTGCAGAAGACCTTCCAGCTCATTATCATTCTTAGCATATAACTTCAAGTCATCCATGTAAAATAGATGGCTTATTTTCTTTTGTCCTATTTTATAACCACATTCTGTCTTATTAAGTTGACTGGTTAGTGCTATTAGTGATATGCAGAATAGTAAGGGAGATAAAGAATCACCTTGAAATATACCTCTTTTGATGTTTATTTCATCAGACTTATAGGTTCCATTTATATGATTGAGGTAAAGGGTTGTTTTCCATATAGACATGCACTGTTTGATGAAATTGATGATGACGGGCGATATGTTGTATATATTTAAAGTCTTTAAAATCCAGTCATGTGGCACACTATCGAATGCCTTTCGATAGTCTATCCAGGCTGTACTAAGATTTTTCTTTGTACTGTAGCAGTTTTCCAGGATCATTTTGTTAATCAGCAATTGGTCTTTACAACCATAACAGCCACGTTTGCATCCTTTTTGTTCAAGCGGTATCATGTCATTTCTTTCTAAGAATAAATATGTCTGTTTTGTTAAAATAGATGTTAATAGTTTATATGTTGTCGGAAGACATGTAATTGGTCTGTAGTTTTTCGGGTTGTTTGTGTCACCATTCTTGGGTAGAAGAAATGTAATTCCTTTGGTCATCCATGCAGGAATTTTAATGGGATCGTCAACCATTTCTTGAAGTTCTTTGGCTAGTTTTTTATGTGCTGCATTTAAATAATATAGCCAAAAGTTAGGAATTTTATCTATTCCTGGGAATTTCTAATTGTGTGCTTTTTTTAGTGCAAATTTAACATCATCTTCTGTAATTCCAGACCATGTCTGTTCGGGTTTATTTTTCATTCGTTCTATCTCTTGCGTAATCCAATGTACTTCCTTGTTAAGTTCTTTAGGGCAAGCCCATATCTTTTCCCAGAACTGTGTGACTTCTTCCATTCTGGGGTGTACTGTCACTTCAATTCTTTTTTTACCTATTTCCCTGTAAAATCTCTTTGTATCAGTCTGAAAAATCTTGTTTTGTCTGTAAAATCTTGCTCTTTTTTATTATTATTATTATTATTATTATTATTTCTTTCAACTTTTTTTTTAAACAGTTACCGGGTATAAGTCTTTATTTGTCTATATTTCTGAGATTAACTAACCAACGTCTATATCCACTGGGCCAGATGGATATAGACCTTGGTTAGTCCCAGTGACTTGACCTAAAGAGTTGTGAGTTCAATACCAGACTACAGCAGCGGTGAACAAGTAACATAGAGAAACGAGTTAGAGGAAGATAACTTCTGACTACCAAAAGAGGCTTCGTATAAGGAATGAGAATGATATACCCCAGTGATCGTAATAAGATATACAAATGCATATATTATTTGTCTATATTTCTGAGATGAGGTAGTACTTACAGTATTTACATTATCGGACTGTTGTCCTCATCCTTATTGCCATTTGTACGACGTTTCAGCCGTTGTACGCAGCGGCCTTCTTCAGGTGCTAGGAATTTCGAACCGAACCCTTTATTACAATCAACTGAGATATATGAACTTGCGTAGTAGTGTCTCTTTTGGTAGTCATGAGTTATTTCCCTCTAACCTTGTAAGTTCACCACTGCTGTAGCCTGGTGTTTAACTGACAACTCTTTGGGTCTAGTCACAGGAAGTAACCAACGTCTTTATCCACTTTGTCCTTAAGGACAAAAACAACTGATTTTTTTTTACTTATAAACCTAAAAAAAGTCCATTTATTTTTGTCCTTAGCACAACTACTCAAGGAATGGAGTTCATATTTCTGATAGTATCCTAAGCATAAATACAGCATTCCTTGTTTCAGTGCCCTTGACAAAACCGCAATGTTATTGTCCTATTTCCAGTCTGATTCTGCTTCACGCTCTATTCATCAGAATTCGGACAATGATTCGTTAAGTGGCTCATCAAACTGTTCGGTGGAGTTTGCATTCGATTGCTTAGGTCATCTGGTATTACACCACTGTTGTAGATTTCATTTATTATTTCCGTAATTTTCTCTATGGCAAAATTTTCTAAGGCTGTCAGTATCTCTATTACAATGCCATCTAGTCCAGCTGCTTTGTTCCTATTCAGTTTGGCCATTGCAGCTTTCACTTCGGATTTTAGTATTTCCGGTCCGTCAGCAACTTTGTTTACTATCGGTTGCTCCTTTTTGTCGTAGAGGAGATTTTTTTATATATTCTTTCCATCGCTGGAGTATTTCTTTTTTCTCTAATACGATCATTGCATCCCTGAATTTTATACATCCTGTTCAGAAGCATGTTCTTTATCCTGTCAGTTCCCTTATTTCTTTATGCATTTCTCCTTTCTTAGTCTTGCTCAATCGCACTATTTCGGCACATTTGTTGTTGAGCTATTCCTCTTTAGCCTGTCTGCACTTGCTCCTTATTTTCTTTTGTAGTTTCTTGTATTCAGTGCCATGTCTTGGCATAGTTGTCTGTCTCTTTTGCATCATGTCAAAAATCTCTCCAGTCATCCACTCGTTTTTTCTTCTGTGTCTGATTTCCTCTGGAGTAATATTGTTTGCTGATGTCACTAGAGAATTTCTATTTACCATTTGTTCTTCGTATTTGTTTCTCACACTGTCAGTGTATTTTTTCTAACTAATCTTGAATTAAAAAAGGTTATCTAGAAATAATCGCATTCGGATCCAAAATAATATCTATTCGATAGCCTTTGGAATAGGGTTTCCCAACCTGGGCGAAATTACCCAGCGGTGGCCGATTTTAACTGTTAGGTGGGTGATGAGCAACTGAACAGAAAATGGTGGGCGATTGGAAAGTTTTATTGGCCATATAGGATTTTCAGTATTAAATTTGTTTAAACTGTTTAATTTCTGTAAACACTTGCGACACTAAACCTAACCATAAAATTAACCCTGATAATAAAACAAAATTATATTTGTGTAGTTTTCAATGATCAAGTTTGCTTCCATTTGTTCTTTAACACAGTAGCAACGACCGCATGTCAGCGTTATTTGTTACCTCCCTTTGGTATCTTTTTACGACTTCATAAAATTAGTTTACGAACCAGTATCAAACACTTACCAAACAATTTTGATATGCCTTTGAATATTTACTATATTAGTAGACGGCTGAAAACTTTTCTATGTGAAAGAATATGTAGCGAGATTATGTTTGTCCGTCACGCCGGAATTCTTTCTGATGCGGGAGTAAATTGTGGTGTCATTTGCGTAGATGCCTACCTGGCTCTTGATCTCGTCTGGGAGGTTGTTTATGTAAATAAGGAAGAGCGTCGGGCCTAGGATAGAGCCCTGAGGGACACCAGCGTTTGTACAGTTGGGTGTGGAGGCATGCCCATTCAGGACGACCTTCATTATGAAGTTATGTAGGAAAGATTGGATCAGATCAAACAATCGTCCTGTAATACCGTAACCCCGTAGCTTGCATAGAAAGCCAGCGTGCCAAACCCTGTCAAAAGCCTTAGAGATGTCCAGAGCAACAGCACGAGCCTCGCCGGACTCATCGAGGGCCTGGAACATGTACTCCGTAATGGTCGTTAGCATGTCGGCCGTGGACCTGGCAAAGCGGAAGCCTTACTGCCTGTCGGAGAAGAGTTTATGGGCAGTAAGATGCTGAACTACTTCAGCATTAATAATGGCCTCGAACACCTTCCCGAAAATTGGTAGAAGGCTGATAAGTTGTATCAAAGAGAGTATAAAATCTGATACAAAAGGGTAGGAACTACAAAACACTGGGAAGAGTGAAAATTAGTTAGGTTCAAATAAAATACACCCATATTTTTATATCGAGACTGTGCAGGCCCCCCAAGCAAGAAAATTGTGACTGGTTTTTCAGGGGAATAAAAAGAAGAGAGTAGTTGAGTCAGTGGTTTTTAGGGTAAAGAAAAAATAAAACTACCAGGACCTCGCGTGGGAATCAAAATGCTGTTAGATATGAAGTTAAAATTATGCCAATAATAATTGGTGCACTTGAAACCGCGTCAAAGATTGGTAATGGTAAAAATAACCGTTTTCACGCGGGAAATATTCAACTTTCATCAACCAAAAGGTTACAGTCATTGTCATTTGAAATTTATAAAATCTTTTTCTTAAAACAGATTTTCACAAAATTAGTCTTTTTGGAAATTAGACTTTTTCAGGAAAATAGACATTCAGGAAATAAGATTTTCGGAAAATTTGACTTTTTCAGGAAATAAGATGATCGGCAAATTAGACTTTATCAGGAATTTCGACATTCAGGAAATAAGATTTTCGGGAAATAAGATTTTCGGGAAATTGGACGTTTTCAGGAAATAAAATTTTTGGCAAATTAGACATTCAGGAAATAAGATTTTCGGGAAATTAGACTTTTTCAGGAAATAAGATTTTCGGTAAATTTCACTTTTTCAGGAAATTAGATTTTCAGGAAATTAGACTTTTTCAGAAAATTAGACATTCAAGAAATAAGATTTTCGGCAAATTAGACTTTCAAGAAATTAGATTTTCAGGAAATTAGACTATTTTTAGGAAATTAGACATTCAGGAAATAACTTTATTAGGGAACTAGGCTTTTTCAGTTAATAAGATTTTCAGCAAATTTGACTTTTTCAGGAAATTAAACTTTTTGAGGACATATGAATTTCAGAAAATTGAACTCCTTAAGCTCAATAAATGTTATCTCTGTTTGTGGCTAATTACAAACTATGGGAATTTCCTTCCAAACTTTTTGATTTTGGTAGTGTGGAAGGTTAATAGCTTGTTTATATCATTATTTTCCCTTCTAGTTACATGTGTTAACCATTTTTGCTGTTGATCTTTTTTTTAAAAGTAGTGTTTTTTTTTTGTTTTTTTTTTGTTATTTGGCAATGCTCTTTCTAATTGGGTAGAGCTTGTCTATAAGGTCCAATGAAGGATTGTTTTTTTTTTAAAGAGTTATATAAGTAATTCTTAGGCTACGTTCTTTCTGATTTGGTAGAGCACCAAAGAATCACACCAGAGATAAGACAAGAACAGTGCCAATTTGTCTAGGACACTGGAACAAGGATATTTATGCTCAGGATGTTTTTAAGAAAGAGCTATACAAATGAAGAAGGACGTGTACCTGCGTTTTATAGGCTTTTATAAGTCAACAGTCATCTCCTGTCTCACTAACCTGCATCCTCTCTCTCATGCTCCTTTCTCCGTCCACTCCACTCTCATCAGTATTCTCATCTTTCTCTTACCCACTTCCTGACACCCCCTATAACCTGTCATTCTTTCTCATAACTTTCTCTCATGCTCCTTTCTCCGTCCACTCCACTCTCATCAGTATGCTTATCCTTCTCTTACCCACTTCCTGACACCCCCTATAACCTGTCATTCTTTCTCATATCTTTCTCTCATGCTCCTTTCTCCGTCCACTCCACTTTCATCAGTACTCTCATCCTTCTCTTACCGACTGACACCCCCTATAACCTGTCACTCATTCTTATAACTTTCCTCCTATGTAAACCCCTGCAAAACAGTGGCAGTAAATTCCTTGCTTTGGGCGATATGATTATATAAAAAAAAGATAGATAGATAGATAGCCCGACAGCTACAATCTCCAAGAATTTAAATGTAAATTCATTAGTCATGTCCCTTCTCACTAACCTGCATCGTCTCTCTCATGCTCCTTTCTCCGTCCACTCCACTTTCATCAGTACTCTCATCCTTCTCTTACCGAGTGACACTCCCTATAACCTGTCACTCATTCTCATAACTTTCCTCCTATGTAAACCCCTGAAAAACAGTGGCTGTAAATTCCTTGCTTGGGGCGGTGTGATTATAAAAAAAAAACACTACGCAAAGGCATTCGACAAAGTACGCTACAAAGACTTGAGCGAAACGCTCGGCAACCTCGACATATTCAGAAACGAGATTAGAATAATCAAGAACCTATACTGGTAGAAAACCGCCTGCATGCGGACAAGAAATGAGTTCAGCAGATGTACAAACATAGAAAGGGATGTGACTTCTCACCATATTTATTCAACGCAATTGAGAGAATTCGGAGAGAACTAGAAGTCCTGCCGGGAATCATGATTGGCGGCCACAATCTGAACAATATAAGATGATACAGTGCTTATAGAAGACACGTAAACGAAAACTACAAGACCTACAGATGGTATCTAAAGAAAGCGAAGAGTAAGGACCAAACATAAACTACGAGAAAACTGAATGCTTGGTCATCAGTAAAAAGAGGTGTTCATAAAGCCAACTTCTTCTTCTATGTGCCCTGTCCCTTCAGGACGTAGGCGATCATGGCTCTCCACGTCTCCCTATCCCTTGTGGCTCTTAGTATGTTTGCTCCTGTTGCTCCTGGCAACCCCCGTTCCGTCATCCACCTGATCAGTCCCTGCAAATATGTTATCCGCTGCCTTCCTCTGTCTCTCCTTCCTTCTATCTGTCCAGTCAGTATCAGGTTCTCCAGGCTCTCCTTCCTCATTGCATGTCCCAGGAACTTCAGTTGTCTCTTCCTGATGCTCAGCATCAATTTCCTTTTTGTTGCCATTCTTTCTAACACCTCGTCGTTGCTTGTATGCTCAGTCCACGATATCCGTAGCATCCTTCTGTAGAACCACATTTCGGCCGCTTCCAGTTTTGTCCTCATTTTCGATGATATTGTCCAGCATTCACAGCCGTATTGAAGAACTGACATCACGTAGCAGTCCAGAACTTTTTTCTTCGTTTCTATTGAGATTTTCCTGTGTGTTAGTATTTTGCTCATCTTCTGGAACGCATCCTTTGCCATGCCAATTCGCCTTCGGATCTCCGTGTCGCACTTTCCATCTCCTGTTAGAACACTTCCTAGGTACTTAAATTCTTGTATTTGTTTGATTCTGTTATCCTCCACCTGTATTTGGCATTTTGGGTTGTATCTTTTGCTGATGACCATGCACTCAGTTTTCTTAAAGTTTATTTGTAGTCCCTTCTTGTCACTCTCCACTGCTACTTTCTGTATGAGGTCTTGTAGTTTCCTTTCCGTGTCCGCATGCGGACGATACAATGCTGATTGCGGACAGGGAAAGGAAAGCCAACTACAGATACTAAAATCAAGCAGGTACAGAAATTTAAATACTTGGAAAGTGTTCTAACAGAGGAGGGAAAGTGCGACATTGAAAACTGAAGGCGTATTGACATGGCCGATGGTGCATTCTAAAGGAGTAGAGTTTTGAAAGAGAAACATTTCGTTGGAAAGGAAGAGAGGACTAGATTCTTATGTGATATCTGTCCTTCAGTATGGCAGCAAACGCTGGATAATCTTATCAAAAATGAATTAAAAAGACGAAGCAGCCGCAATGTGGTTCTACAGAAGGATGTTGAGAATGCTATGGACCAAACATCAGTAGCGACGAGGTTTTGGAGAGAATGGAAACGAAAAGCAGACTGATACTTAACAACCAGGAAAAGACAGCTGAAGTTTCTGGGACATGTAATGAGGAAGGAGAGCTTAGAGAATGTGATACTCACAGGACAGATAGAGGGAAAGAGAGACAGTGGAACGCAACGCATGGCATACTTCATGGGCTTGAGCAAATGGATGGCATAGCAGGTTTTGGGAGGTGTAACAAGAGAAAGGCTTTTAAGAGCTACAGGAAATAAATGTGGAAGGCCATGATCACCTACGTCCCGAAAGTTCACGGCACATAGAAGAAGAATAAGCGCTTGTCTATAGGATCCGATGAAGGATTGTCTTTTTTTTTAGGATTTATATAATTAATTCGTACGAAATTTTTGATCTGAGAAAACATTTGTATATAGACAATAATTTAGATATTTTTAAACGAATTCGACATCCATATGAAAAACTAGACCTGTCAAATCTATTTAAGAACTGTCTATTTTCAGGTCAATATGCGAACTATCTTCAGTTCAGGTTCCTTATTTCCTATTCTAAAACTGATCCAAAAGTCGAGACTGGAGGAGAGGATATTTCAAGGATCGACTGAGATTCCTCGGGCCATGGCAGTTGGTCTCTGCGAAGATATTAACAAAAGTTAGACAACCACCAGCCATTTGATATGAACTTGCAAAATGCATGAGATTTATATATATATCTGATGGCTTACATCCTTCCACCCGATAGTTGTGTCGTGAATGAACAGTAATTTAAGTCTGATGGCATCTCCCCTATATTTGCGTCAGTAGGCTCACGAAGATTTTCAAGATTGACACAGATTTCAAAATCCGTTCTTTCGATGAGTTAGAAATAATCCTGCGGAATGCATTTCTGAATGGAAGAAGAGATGTATTGTATTAATCAGTAGTAATTAGTGGGGGATCAATTTATTACTTCATAACAATGGAAAACAGATCCCCCACTTTATGCCCAGTAGACGCCTTAATCATGTTTCCAACTATTATTTTCAGTCAGTCAGTTAACTGCCATACGTGATACACGCTTGGGCGATCATGTCTCGAAAAAGACATGACTGACTGGGCAAAAGATTTTCTATCCTACTCTTTAAACTATAGCTGAATGGAAGAAGAGATGTATTGTATTAATCAGTAGTAATTAGTGGGGGATCAATTTATTACTTCATAACAATGGAAAACCGATCCCCCACTTTATGCCCAGTAGAAGCCTTAATCATGTTTCCAACTATTATTTTCAGTCAGTCAGTTAACTTCCATACGTGATACACGCTTGGGCGATCATGTCTCGAAAGAGACATGACTGACTGAGCAGAATATTATCCCGCAGTAGGTTGTCATTGCTTTCTGCGGCAGATTGGTTGCCAGCCAAGGCTATAGAACCCCATCTGTTCTGTTATTTAACCCATAACTGGAAGGAAGAGACGGATTAATACCTTTCCCAAGGGTATTTGCGCGTAAGTGAATACAATGAATTCAACTGGAATTTGAACTCGGCTCCCCGATTTCTCGTTCCGAGCCGATATCCACTGTACCACAACGCACATCTGTCGTTGCCAAAATCAGACCCAGACCCAGATTTGTCAAGAAAGTCCCATCCGATTAACAAATTTTTTTTTTTATAATAAAAGAATATTTTCGATCTAGATAGTGGAAAGGGGCAGTGGGTTGTATATTTTACATAATTTTTTTATTGGATTTAGTCTCGTATTTTCATTAATTTCTAAAATGATCAGTGAGTCAGTTAATTGCCATACGTGATACACGCTTGGGCGATAATGTCTCTTTCAATCTATGACTGACTAGGCAGAAGATTTTCCCGCAGTAGGTTGCCATTTCTTTCTGCGGTAGACTGGTTGCCAACCAAGGCTACACAACCTAATCTCTCCTGCTATTTAATCCTTTTATGCAAATCAGTCAGTTAAATGCCATACATGATACACACTTGGGCAATCATGTCTCTTTCGATCCCTGACTGACTAGGCAGTGGATTTTCCCGCAGTAGGTTGTCAATTAATTCTGCGGTAAAGGGTTAGGGTTAAAGCTATAAAACTGTTATGGAGAAACACACCTATTCCTCAGATAATGGACTCTCCCTCCTATATTAATAAGAGTTAACAGGAAGTTAAAGGGTGAAGTACTTGAGAAGTTCTTGGGAAGTATATAGAAGTTCTTTAGAGTTCTATTGGAGTTCAGTAGAACTATTAGGCAGTTGATATTAGTCAGCAGTTAGCCGAATACTAAGGAGTCAGCTTTCAGTGAAAGATTACCAAGTTCCTAACAATTTTGGGTGCGTTAAGTCGATTAGTAACCGACATAGCACGATTATAACCTTCAGTGCGAAAACTACTTCACAACAAAAACCCAATCTGTCCTACTATTCATCCTATAACTGGAGGGAGAAGAGATGTAGTAATATCTTTTCCAAGGTTATTTATGCATAAGTGAAGGAACCAATTCGACTGGAATTTGAACTCGGCTCTCTGAGTTTTCATTCCGATATCCATTACACTATAACACACTTATACCATTACAAAAATAATACAAAAAAATACTAAGAATGATGAAGACTTGATGTCACTTGAAATCCATCAGTTTCTGTTGGTGGGAAAACTTAGTTGATAATAATGAACGTTGAGGAGTGAGCTGGAAATTAAAGGGGTCTTATTGCCATGCAACTTTCCGCCATATTTATCAGATGCGTCTGATGTGAAGATGCAAATTAGTAAAATATACAAAGAAAATAAATGAAACATTAACTTCCCTTCGTCAATATGTGTGGCTTGAACAGTTTATCGAAATAAAGAAGTGAAAATCACGTAACTAAAAAGACTGGAATCTCAGACTGTAATTAAAGGTGACTTTCTTTTTTTTTTTTTTAATTCATGCTACCGCCATGATTAATGACAGCAAGTGAAGTCTGAAATGAAATCGAGGCTCGATTTTAAGCTTGACCTCCATGAATGATTTACAAAACGTGGCTATCAGGTTTAGTAAACCAGAAAAGGTAAGCAAAATGTATAATATATATATATATATATATATGATATATATATATGATATATATATATATATAGAGAGAGAGAGAGAGAGAGAGAGAGAGAAATAAGAAGGGAAATGGATTTCGAGAGTAATTAATATATATATGTATATATATATATATATATATAGAGAGAGAGAGAGAGAGAGAGAGAGGGGGGAGGGAGGGAGGGAGGAGAAAAGATGTATAGTAGATACAGAGGCTAAGTAATATACATATATATACTCTAATTCGGCAGATCAGCCGACTACGCTACCTTGGTCTCAACCTTTCGGTATCCTCCGAATTAGAATATTTAAAAAACTTGATATTTTTTTTCTTTAAATATGTATTGAGCACTTTTTTTATGGTCTAATTTGACTCTGACCAATAACTGGTTCTTCTTCTTCTATGTGCCCTGTCCTTTCAGGATGTAGGCGATCATGGCTTTCCACGTCTTCCTATCCCTGGTGGCTCTTAGTACGTTTTGTCCTGTTACACCACGCCACCCTCGTTCTGTCATCCACCTGTTCAGGCCCTTCAAATATGTTATCCGCTGCCTTCCTCTATCTCATTTTCCCTATTTCTGGCCTGTCAGTACCAGGTTCTCTAAGCCCTCCTTCCTCATTGCATGTCCCAGGAACTTCAGTTGTCTCTTTCAGATGCTCACTTAATCATTATATATATAGTTGTAACTCTTAATGTTACTTCAGGAGTAATCACCAAAACAAAGGTTAGGAATATAACAACAAATACAAGACTCGCACGCTGCATGAAGTAGATACGCTGCTAGTGAACTTTCGGTATTTACCCCGCCCCCTCCGCTCCCACTAGGGCGGATGCGACACAAGGTCAATTAAACTGGGGATTCAAAGCTCTTAAGCTCAGTCAAAAATATTCTGTAGACCCTGCTTAAGGCCGGGTCGGGCTCTTGTCTATTCACCCCAGACGAAAATGCGGAGGATTGTCTGGGCTTCTCCCCACCCAAAATCAGAGAGCCAACCAAGATAGAGTTTGCATCAAGTATCATCACTCTTTTTTACTATTACAATGTTGTCCACGTATTTAAGAGGATAGGAAAACCCTCTTCCAGTGTATACCACATATATATGTATGTGCGTGTGTATATATATATATATATATATATATATATATATAGAAATTTTTACCAAATAGATTAGCCTCACGGTATTTTTAATTTTAATGTTTAAAACAAATAAATTAAACTATATATATATATATATATATATATATATATATATATATAGAGAGAGAGAGAGAGAGAGAGAAAGGTGAGTAGAAATGAACTAAATATAGAGAGTAAACAGTATATATATATATATATATATATATATATATATATATATATATATATATATATAGTTAGATAGATATAAAACGAGGGGATAGCAGTGAATTAGCTATAAAGAGTAAGTTATATATAATTAGAAATCAGAGGTAGAATCACCGGCTGACGCCAATTCGGTCTGGTTTCAATCCTGGGTAAAAAGCAGTTGGAGTCTAACTGTACTGATGAGCTGTGATACAGCTAAACAGATCTGTCTGCTGATGACTATATATATATAGAAGGTAGATTTTTAGTGATATATATATATATATATATATATATATATATATATATATATATATATATATATATAGAATATCGCTAAAATTCTACCTTCTTCTACGTGCGCCCATAGCTCAGAGGTAGAATCGGTGACTGACGTCAATTCGGTCGGGTTTCAATCCTGGCTAATATTTCCCTAGCTTAATCCTATAATATCCAACATTCCTCACCCCTTCCTTTACTCTCCCCTACTTCCGGCAAAGGAGTGTTTTTTCCCCATTCTTTGATTAAATAGCGTTGACAATGTTTCGAACTGACATGTTGAAATAGCCATTCCTCACCTCAATATTATCTGAATTTACACACACACACACACACACACACACACACACACACACACACACACACACACACACACATATATATATATATATATTCGTTATCCACATACAAGCCTATTTCGCTGTATTACAGCTTATCAGTGTGGCTAGACACATCCACTTGCTTCTGGTCGGGATCAAAACTCGATCGATTTGGTGTCAGTTGGAGTTGCTAACCCGTAAGCCATAGGCGCATGGAATCAGAGAAGGGAAATTTTAGCGTGTTATATATAAGCGGCGTATACACACGCCAGTCACCGGAAGAACTAAATTTAAGCTGAAGAGTAATGCATAAATCGCAGTAGTACAAACTAATGGGTTGGCAGCCACCTTTTGTCGTGATTTACTTTATTAAGAGTGATTGATAGAGCATTATATATGGTAATATTTTTATTATAAGTTTATCATAAAAACATAGTTTACTGCAAAACAAGAGCCATTATGTTTCGATACTATCTTATTAGCACCTCGTCAGGCTGTGAAATATTTTTCTGTTAAACATCATCTAAACTTATTTATAAATGGAACTTTGTGTGTGTGTGTGTGTGTGTGTGTCCGTTACCTATAGACTCCGAAACGGCTGAACCGATTTTCTTGGAAATTTACACAGTTGTACTATAAGCGTCTGCCAGTGTACTTAGCTAGGTTTTGTGTCGAGGTACCCCCGATAAATATCGAAAATCGATAATCGAAAAAATCGGGTTATAGAAGGAGTGGTCCAATTTTAATCAAAATTTGATACACTCATAGACAAAGACATAAGAAACGATATTCAGAAGTTTCAAGGTTGCAGTTCTTACAATAGTGCAGAAAATCGATAATATATATATATATATATAAAAATTTTCATTACACCCGAGCAATGCCTGGCTATACTGCTAGTTATATATAGAAACTTCTACATAAAAAAGTATTTCACTGCCCGATGAGATGCTAATAAGATAGTATCGAAATATAATGGCTCTTGTTTTGCAGTAAACTATGTTTTTATTGTAAACTCATAATAAAAAATAATAAACTCATAATAAAAAATAATAAACTCATAATAAAAAATAATAAACTCATAATAAAAAATAATAAACTCATAATAAAAAATAATAAACTCATAATAAAAAATAATAAACTCATAATAAAAAATAATAAACTCATAATAAAAAATAATAAACTCATAATAAAAAATAATAAACTCATAATAAAAAATAATAAACTCATAATAAAAAATAATAAACTCATAATAAAAAATATTACCATATTGGGTGCGATGAATAAACTGTCGTCTAAAGGACGTCAAAATGAAACACTACGATTTGATTTTAACATATACAGGGTACGATGGATCAACTGTCGTGAAAATGACGCCCAAATGAAAATATCACTGACATATCATTTTAACAGATATATTTGCCAAAACATCTTACTCAGTATGCCGTAGACCGCTAAGCCACCGTGAGGTTCGCAGCTTAACTAGGTTTCAAATATCATTTTTCAAATTCTTGTTTAGATGATCCCAAAAGAACATACACCCTTGTGCAAATTAATTAAAACGTCTGCTTTAGTTTCCTTTCTATCACCATACATTCAGTTTTAGACCCACTGGAGTGACAGGGTGTAATCTATTTCTGTTTTTTCTCATAGTAGGTCATTTGCAGTGGTGTGCAGATGAATCTATTTTTGGGGTGTATGATGAAATTTGTTTGGCCTTGAAAAATATTGCGTCATCCGTGATAACATCAGATTTTTATTATTATTATTATCTCGATTGTCGATTAGCCATAGTCTGCGATGACGTTATTCCAAGGAAGCGTGCGAAAATTGTAACGCTGTACGAACACACTAGCAAGCCTTAGAGAGAGAGAGAGAGAGAGAGAGAGAGAGAGAGAGAGAGACGCGTATATTGTTGGTGTCAGCCTTTCAACTGTCAATTGTATCATCAATGCGAAGATAAAAACTAGATCCATCAGTCCAAAATGTACAGAAAAATGCAGCTGGAAGAGAAAAACAACGCCAAGAGACAACGTATACGTTATCAGGGAAAGTGTGAAAGATCCTAAGAATACATTATTCGTCTTGTTTCAATTAATTTGCATAAGGGTGTTTGTTTTTAAAAAAGTAGTCATGTTGGATTATAAATAAAATCCGTTAATTCATCAAAATCATCTATCTATCTATCTATCTATCTATCTATCTATCTATCTATCTATCTATCTATCACAGTCTATTCACTATCTATCTATCTATCTATCTATCTATCTATCTATCTATCTATCTATCTATCTATCACAGTCTATTCACTATCTATCTATCTATCTATCTATCTATCTATCTATCTATCTGTTCTGTTCATTATCTATCTATCTATCTATCTATCTATCTATCTATCTATCTATCTCATCACAGTCTATTCATTATCTATCTATCTATCTATCTATCTATCTATCTATCTATCAAGTCTATTCATTATCTATCTATCTATCTATCTATCTATCTATCTATCTATCTATCTATCTATCTCGTTCTGTTCATTATCTATCTATCTATCTATCTATCTATCTATCTATCTATCTATCTATCTATCTCGTTCTGTTCATTATCTATCTATCTATCTATCTATCTATCTATCTATCTATCTATCTATCTATCTATCTATCTATCATGAACGATTGATATACGTTTTGTATTAGTTCATTATCTCATCATTCTGTCAGATTCCTGTCCATATTTGATTCTAATTTAGACTTTTATTTCAATCCCTCCTCCTTTTTCTCTTTTCTTCAAACTACCTTTATTCTTTAAAGCGTTACAATATTGCATCTTATTCCCAGCTAAACAAAGAACATTACTTTTTTTTTCTGTTTTATTTCGTATCCATTTTAAAAATCTGTTTTCTCTTAAAATCTATCGATATCAACATAAACAGTGCGCATGCGCTCCCAATTTCAATTATTGTTTTATCTTATTTTCGCCAGCCGGAAAGGACAGCCATTGTCTACAAAACACTAATGCCGGCTTAACGGCCTCGATCCATTTAACACGATAAGTGAAGGTACCTGATGTCTTCCTAGTACCCTAATGAAAGGAGGCTTAATGAAGTCCCCGATTCTGTCGATGGAGCAATGAATTGCCGCAAACAATAGGAAATAATGGCGACCAAAGATCACGGCCTGTAATAAGACATTTTGCATAAAGAATGAGGAAAATAGCTGACCGCTCTTTTTGTTCTTTTTTTTCTGTGGTGGGATCTCTCTCTCCCTCTTCCCTCTCCCTCCCTCTCCCCTCTCTCCTTCTCTCCTCTTTCACTCCGCTCTCTCTCTCTCTCTCTCTCTATTAAAGCCTGTTCATATCTATCTATCTATCTATCTATCTATCTATCTATCTATCTATCTATCTATCTATCTATTGCAGTTTATTCATTATCTATCTATCTATCTATCTATCTATCTATCTATCTATCTATCTTGTACTAATCTCCGCAAACATGACCCACCTCGACTACAGTTTCATGCAACTGAATGAAATCATCACCAAGACCGACTTCCCGATGATTGCATTCAGGTGCATGAGACTGTAGTCGAGGTCGGTCATGTTTGCGTAAAACAATATATTATTAATATTGTTTTGCGAAGCATCGAACACTTTTCTTCCCAGTATGGGATCTTTTGTGTGCTCTGTTTGAGTCTCTGATTTACTATATATATATATATATATATATATATATACTAGCAGTATAGCCCAGCGTTGCTCGGGTTTAATGAAAGCTTTAAAACTAATCCATGGCCCTGGAAATTAGACTCTTTGGACGATGGCTCAAAAAACGTAGGTTGTTGAAAGGTTGATCTCGAAGCCGTAGAACTTACTAAAATGAATGGATGTTTTGATTTCCGGTATCGATGTCAAATAAGTTTTCTGTCGCAAACTGAATTTTGAAGGCTAAATAAGTCCTCTGACTAAATGGTATCATGGCTGAGACTAAAAACTACAATTATACCTACTTAGAGCAAAAGCGGAAACAAAAACAAAAACCAAAATAAAAGGGATAAAAACCTGATTTTGATCAGACCCATTAGGATATCAGCGTATCGATTTCCAATATCGGAGTCCAATCATCCAATGATAAACTAACTTAAGTAAGTCCATGAAAATTATCGTACCCATCGGGAGTAAAATTGGAGAAAATGAGCCACATTGATGGCTGAATATCGGTTTTTGATTAGATTCGATAGAATATCAAGGGTATCGATTTCCGATATCGGGAAAAATGAGTCGTCTGAGAAGATCTACCAATGTTTGAGACTAAAAACTATAATATTACCAAGTTAGAGCAAATTCTGCAGCAAGAACCACGATAAAAGGGCTGAAATCCTGTTCTTGATCAGACCAGATCGGATATAGGGATATTGATTTCTAATATCAAGGAAAAATCGGAAAACAATAAGTAGCTCATGACCTGACCGGAAGTTTAAAAAATATTTGTTTGAAGTTTGGTGAGAATCGGATAAAAATTGTGGATTTGTATAAAAGACGTACAGACAGACAGAAAGAAAAACAGACACACGCGCAAACATCTTGCTTTATATATATACTAGTAGTATAGCCCGACGTTGCTCGAGTGTAATGAAAGCTTTTATATATATATATTATCGATTTTCTGCTCTATTGTAAGAACTGCAACCTTGAAACTTCTGAATATCGTTTCTTATGTCTTTGTCTGAGTGTATCAAATTTGGTTAAAATCGGACCACTTCTTCTATAACTCGATTTTTTCGATTATCGATTTTCGACACAAAACCTAGCTAAGAACACTCGCAGACGCTTATAGTACAACTGTGTAAATTTTCAAGAAAATCGGTTTAGCCGTTTCGGAGTCTGTAGGTAACGAACACACGGACACACACACACAGACAAAGTTTCATTTATAAATAAGTTTATATATATATATATATATATATATATATATATATATATATATATAATATCATTTTGAAAAGATTTGGAAGATCAGGAATTATTTCTATGGCCTAAATGTCTCTCATAAATTAAAAATATTTGAAAATTGATACTATAAATATATCGATAAGTCTACCATTTTCTATGCTTGGAATATTGCTGTCATATATGGCACGGTACTCCTGTTACTTACCTTGAACTCTTTGATAAAATCCAAAGAAGACTTAGTAATATTATCGGAATCGGCTTCAGTCACTTTCCCAACGCTGTAAGGTTGCCTCTCCGTCTCTTTTCTCGAAATACTTTCATGGCCATTGTTTCGATGAGCTTTTCGCTATGGTGCTTAGATTTTGTGAATTTAAGTGCTGTACTAGACAGGATGTGCGTTGTGGTGCAGTGGATATCGACTCGGAACGAGAAATCGGGGTGCCGAGTTCAAATTCCAGTTGAATGCATTCACTTACTCGCAAATACCCTTGGGAAAGGTATTAATCCGTCTCTTCCTTCCAGTTATGGGTTAAATAACAGGACAGATTGGGTTCTATAGCCTTGGCTGGCAACCAATCTACCGCAGAAAGCAATGACAACCTACTACGGGATAATCTTCTGCTCAGTCAGTCATGTCTCTTTCGAGACATGATCACCCAAGCGTGTTTCACGTATGGCACTTAACTGACTGACTAGACTGGCACCGAGATCTCAGTAATTTTCAGTCGTGCTAGTAAGTAACCGTAAGTTCTATGCTAATGGTTTCTTCTCTCACTTCTGGAATACCCTTCTGGCACCATGTTTTCTAGTTAACTTTGATGTTCAAAAATTTAAATGCAATGTCAGTCGCGATCTACTGTCTTCCCGATGACTCTTCTGTTGTTCTCGCTCCTTAGTAATGTTTTATGTTTTCTAATTATTTTTCAAATGAAGCTCAATAAACTGCGAAACATGTGAAGTTTAAAAATATTTCCTACTTGACTTTTTTTAATCATTCTTGAGGAAATAATGCATAATCTTAAATCACAAATATGAAAAGAATGAGCGATATGAAGCGGCAACAATGTTCTATGCTAACAGTTTATTTTCCTCACACTTTTCTCTTGTGGAACTCCCTTCCGGCTCTATGCATTCCAGCCAATTTTCATCTGAAAAAATTTAAATGCAATGTCAATCACTATCTACTGTCCTTCTGGTTAATGTTTTTCCTTCCTTCTCATGATTAATGTTTTTGTTCCTAATTCTTCCCCATCCAATAATCCCTTATGTCTTAGTGGCATTTCTGCCTTTCATGGGGTGAAACCGATTAAAAAAACAAAACAAAACGAAAAACACTTGATTTCTCCAATACGGTTTCAATTGCATGTCTGTTAACGGCGGCCATTTTATTACACTTGCCACAGCGCCACCTATGAATAAGCGGCCTTCTGTACCTAAAGATTTATGACCTGCAGAAGACAACCAATTTCCACCATCGAAGTTCGTATCAGGTATCTCAGTCGGAGAAGTAAAATTTTTACTTCTTAATTACTATTTACAATGCAAAAAGAGTAAATGTTTTCTTTATCTTAAAGAAATGGAGAGCGAAAAACAAATAAAAATTGAAAACGAGGCATGGCGCTTGCTGTTTTCAAGATTCGCAATCGATGCGAAAATCTACAAAAGACCAAAACGTGTGTGTAATACAAGCAACCGCCACCATCTTTAGATAGTAGCTAATTACCTTTCGTTATTAAAGTACCTGGTGACATGATTTTGTTTGTTTGTTTAATGGCATAGCAACTCCTTATGGGTCATGTAACGCCGAAATGCCTGGGGATGTGCGTTGTGGTGCAATGGATATCATCTCGGAATGAAAAATCGGAGAGCCATGTTCAAATTTCAGTTGAATTCGTTGCGCAAATCAGTTGTGCCATACGTGATACACGCTTGGGCGATCATGTCTCTTTCGAGACAAGACTGACTGGACAGAAGATTTTCCCGCCGTAGGTTGCCATTACATTTTGTAGTAGAATAGATGCCAACCAATGCTATAGAACCCAATTTACACTGCTATTTAACCCAAAGCTGAAGGGATAAGAGATGGATTAATACTTTTTCCAAAGGTATTTGCACGTAAAGGAATTCAATTAGAATTCGAACTTGGGAAATATACCAATTCATCTCCCCTCCCACCAGCTATAAGTTGAATAGCAGAACAGATTTATTTCTATAGCCTTGATTGGCCACCAGTCTACCGCAGAAATTGATGGAAATCTACTGCGGAAAAATCTTCTGCCTAGCCAGTCATGGATCGAAAGAGACATGATCGCCCAAGCGTGTATCACGTATGGCACAATCGCCCAATCGGGAAAATCTTCCTAGTCAGTCATGGATTGAAAAGGACATGATCACCCAAGCGTATATCACGTATGGCACTCAACTAAAAGAGTCAACAGATATTTGATCGCCCAAGCGTGTATCACGTATGGTACTTAACTGACTGATCTGGATAAAAGAATTGCATGGTAGAATATATTGGGTTCTATAGCCTTGGTTGGCAACCAGTTTATCGCAGAAAGAAGTGGCAACCTACAGCGGGAAAATCTTCTTCCTAGTCAGTCATGGATTGAAAAGGACATGATCACCCAAGCGTATATCACGTATGGCACTCAACTAAAAGAGTCAACAGATATTTAGGCAAGGAAGTTGTGGAGAGACATGATCATCCAAGCGTGGATGGCACTTAACTGACTGATTTAATGCCGAAATATAATTTTCTTAGTTGCTTTGAAGTAATAAATAGGATATATGTTATTCTGCTTTCACAATTGAATATATGGTAGATGATACTCAGCTTTTTGTGCATATACATGTTTGTGTGGACATCATCACTAGCGGTTGTAATATATGTGTTTTTTGTTGTATTTTTGTTGAAATTATAATTTGGAATGTCAGTTTTATTTCTTTAAGAGATTATAGAATATTATATGGATTAATATCATGAAATAATTCTTTCATGTTGGTTGTTTGGCAGTTTTTTAAACGGATTTGGGTGAAGTTGGTTAGTTTGTGCGTTAAGTTGGTAAATTGATTTAAAGAATTGGTTCATTTATTTAACGGCATATAAACGCCTTGTCGGTCATTTAATGCTGAAATTGAATTTTCTTGGTAGCTTTGAACCAATCAAATTATGATATAAGTTATTCTGGTTTCACAATTGAATACATGGTAGATGACACTCAGCTTTTGTGGATATACATGTTTGTGGGGACATCATTACTAGAGACGGTAATATGTGTGTTTTGTGTTGTAGTTTTGTTGAAAATTTATTTTGGAATAGAATTTGATTTCTTTAAGAAATTGTAGGATATTATATGAATTATTTTTTTATAATCATATCGCCCCAATCAAGGCATTTTACTTCCACTGTTTTGCAGGAGGTTACATAAGAGAAAAGTTATGAGAAAGAGTGACAGGTTATAGGGGGTGTCAGGAAGTGGGTAATGAGAGTGGAGTGGACGGAGAAAGGAGCATGAGAGAGAGGATGCAGGTTAGTGAGATAGGAGATGACTATTCACTTTACATTTAAATTCTTGGAGATTGTAGTTGTCGGGGAAGCATGTAAACGGAAGGGAATTCCATTGGCGGGAAGTGCGAGAAAAGAAGCTATGGAGTAGAATTTGCGTTTACATTTTATTGGTTTCACAGTAAAAGGGTGGAACCTAGTTGCTAATCTTGTGGCTCGAGTAAATTCATATATAGGGGGCACCAGTGAGCTAAGTTCATCGGAGCAGAAGTCGTAAAAGTATTTGTAGATGAGACACAAGGAAGTCACATTGCGCCGGTAAGAAAGTGACTGTATCTGAGCTACCAAGTCGGGATCGATCCCATTACAGATTCTTCGTTGGATTTTGTCAAGGACCCCTAGGTGGATAGCAGGAGCACCCGACCAGATATGGCAGCAGTATTCAATGCACGGGCGGATGGTAGATTTATATATGTGCAGGATTGTTTCAAACGGAAAAAACTTCCTGGCCCTACCCAGAGAACCGACTTTCTTAACAGCGGATTTAGCTATGGATTTAGCTATGGATTTAGCTAGTCATTCCACTTGAGGTCTGTCGGGAGAGTTAACCCGAGGAGGTGCAGTGTTTTGTTTTCAGGGAGACTAGCCTGATCCATGCTAATGGCGGGTAGGAGCGATTGTCTGTGATGGTTAATAGATAGCAGCTTCGTTTTGGAAGCATTAAAATTCACGAGCCGTTTCTTACCCCAGTCCGCTACGGATTGGAGGTCCTTTTCAAGCTGGCAGCGAGATTTGCTTTGTCAGCCTCGGCAGATTTTTGCCACGAAAGAGCTCTTACATGCCAGTTGTTTGGTTGATTTTGTTTAAAGGTATATCATTATTTAATGCCCAAATCTAAATATTTTGAATGCAACTGCATGCCTTCGGCTACAGCTAAAACGTATTGTTGGTCATTCTTATAACAAATATTTGTTTTTAAACTTTTATCGTGCTTTGTTTTTGTTTCGGGTGTTCACTATTTGCCCATAGCTGGGACCCTAACAGGTGCTACTACCCAGGTTCAGGATGGATCTGGGAAAAACAGCGATTAATAAATGGTTCTAGGCTCCTCAAAACCTCCAATCTCCCGATCAGAATCCTTGCTGTCGGATGTACAATGTTGTGCGTGATAAAGAGTAAATACAGACATGTTTAAAAAGAGGGTAAGATCTAACGCGTCATCAGCAAGGCGATAAAGCCACTAAAATGTAAGGTGTTACTGAATGTGAAAGAATATGACCAAAAAAAAAAAAAACCCTCCAAAAACAAAAAAGCAAAAACATTAAGGAGAAAGAACAATAATAAAAAAATAAAGTTGACATTGAATTTAAATTTTGGAAAATCAAACTTGACTGGAAAGTCAGATGTCGGATGTGAGTTCCTCAAGTGAGAAATGTTATAGAAGAAACTGTTAGCATAGAACTTACAGTTACATATAATTATTTCAACTGTAAAATGATGAGACTTAGATATTAGTTGGTTGATTTCGTTTAGCGGTATATCAATACATGTATGGGTTATTTAATGTCACCATCTAAATATTTTAAACAATTTTATGGCTTCAAATAAATATATCTTAAACGCAATGCCTTCAGCTACAGATAAAATGTATTGTTGGCCATTTTACTATAAATGCGTCTGGTTAGTAATTTTAATATAAATATGGATTCTTGGTTGGCTGATTTTATTTAGCAGCATATCAACCTCTTTCCGAAGGCGAATTGGCATGGCGAAGGAAGCGTTCCATCAGTTGAGGAAAGATGAAGGAAGCAACTGAAATGTGGTTCTACAGAAGGATGCTGCAGATATCATGGACCAAGCATGTGAGCAATGATGAGGTTTTGGGAAGGATGGAAACGAAAAGGAAATTAATACTGAGCATCAAGAAGAGACAGCTAAAGTTCCTGGGACATGCAATGAGGAAGGAGGGCTTGGGGAACCTGATACTAACAGGCTATATAGAGGGAAAAAGTGACAGGGGAAAACAGCGGATAACATATTTGAAGGGCCTGAGCAGGTGGATGACAGAACGGGGGTTTGCGTGGTGTAACAGGAGAAAGTGTGATACGAGTCACCAGGGATAGGGAGATGTAGAAAGCCATGATCGCCTACGTCCTGAAAGGACAGGGTACATAGAAGAAGAAGAATGCTGAAATCTAAATATTATGGCTGCAATTTTATTGCTTCAGCTAAATATATTTTGAACGCAATTGTATAATCACAACTACAGATAAAATATTTTGTTGGTCATTTTATTATAAACATATATTGTTAGAAATTGGTCATTTTAATCCGAAGGCCATTCAATAAATAAGGTGAATTTTTCAGTATAGGAATTTCTAATACATATAGAAGCTTATTTTTTTTTTTTAAATTTCCTTTACTTCTTTTTCAAAGTGATTTAATTTTTTTGCAGATTGAAAAAAAAACTTTGAGAATTTTGGAGATTAACAAAGATGGTCGACCAAGAAGCATGCTCCAGGATTGAATAGAGGTCAGTTATCAAGTTTTTGTCAACTGTGTATGGTGCCACATGTTTCAGCCAAAAATGTCTACAAGTGGGCTAAATTGTTTAAGGAAGGACGGAACAGTGTTGAGGATATAGACAGGCCTGGGAGGCCTACAGAAGTGATGTCTCCTGAGGTGATCGAATCAGTCAATGACCTCATTCAAGCTGACAGAAAGGTGATAGTAGATGACATTGCAAGGACTTTGAGCCTATCCGTTGGGACAGCACACAAAATTATCCATGATAACCTTGCCTACTCGAAGGTCAGCTGCCGGTGGGTGCCAAAGATACTTACTGAAGAGCACAAACAGAAGAGGGTCGAGTTGTCCCAACAGTCCCTCATCCTCCTTACAGCCCAAACCTTGCCCCTTCAGACTTTCACCTGTTTGATTCCTTGAAAGCGTTCACGAGAGGCACGAAGTTTGAATGACGATGAAGTCAAAAGTGCTGTGAGCGATAGACACCAGTCCAAAGATTTTTACGCTGAAGGAATACGGAAGCTTGTGCACAGATGGGAAAAGTGTGTGACACTGCTGGGAGACTAGGCTGAAAAAAGTAAGCTTCTTTCTGTATTAGAAGTCCTTATACCGAAAAATTCACCTTATTTATTGAATAATCCTCGTAGGAGTCCTTATACCGAAAAATTCACCTTATTTATTGAATGACCCTCGTAGAAGTCCTTATACCGAAAAATTCACCTTATTTATTGAATGACCCTCGTAGAAGACCTTACAGCGAAAAATTCACCTTATTTATTGAATGATCCTCGTAGAAGTCCTTATACCGAAAAATTCACCTTATTTATTCAATGACCCTCGTAGAAGTCCTTATACCGAAAAATTTACTTTATTTATTGAATGACCCTCGTAGATGTCCTTATACCGAAAAATTCACCTTATTTATTGAATGATCCTCGTAGAAGGATGTGAGCGATAGACACCAGTCCAAAGATTTTTACGCTGAAGGAATACGGAAGCTTGTGCACAGATGGGAAAAGTGTGTGACACTGCTGGGAGACTAGGTTGAAAAAAAGTAAGCTTCTATCTGTATTAGAAGTCCTTATACCGAAAAATTCACCTTATTTATTGAATAATCCTCGTAGGAGTCCTTATACCGAAAAATTCACCTTATTTATTGAATGACCCTCGTAGAAGTCCTTATACCGAAAAATTCACCTTATTTATTGAATGACCCTCGTAGAAGACCTTACAGCGAAAAATTCACCTTATTTATTGAATGATCCTCGTAGAAGTCCTTATACCGAAAAATTCACCTTATTTATTCAATGACCCTCGTAGATGTCCTTATACCGAAAAATTCACCTTATTTATTGAATGACCCTCGTAGATGTCCTTATACCGAAAAATTCACCTTATTTATTGAATGACCCTCGTAGATGTCCTTATACCGAAAAATTCACCTTATTTATTGAATGATCCTCGTAGAAGTCCTTATACCGAAAAATTCACCATATTTATTCAATGACCCTCGTAGAAGTCCTTATACTGAAAAATTCACCTTATTTATTGAATGAGCCTCGTAGATGTCCTTATACCGAAAAATTCACCTTATTTATTGAATGACCCACGTAGAAGTCCTTATACCGAAAGATTCACCTTATTTATTGAATGACCCTCGTAGAAGTCCTTATACCGAAAAATTCACCTTTTTTATTGAATGGCTCTCGTATTTTATTCTTTCAAATATATGTTGCTGGTATGTATTTTTTCCCACCAAATATATTTCTGGTAATATTCAAGTTAAATTTATTTAATGCTGACAAGAATTTTAAGATAGGATTGTCTGAATAGAATATAGATGATTTGTAAGAAATCAGTCTGCAGATCGGATTTTATTGATGCATTTTTGTCGATAGAGTTTTGTGTTTGTCTTGAGTCAAATCCACTGCTGCTATTTAAAAAAATACTTTTACTATAAAAATCTATGTTAATACTTTCATAGTGTTTGATCCCAGTTTGGGGGAATTAACTAGTTGTCCATAGTTGGGATCCTAACAGGTGCTACTGTTGTACTTCTTGTGTACTTGTATATACTGTGGAGACAGCCATGGGATAACCCATGTTATAGATCACCAATAGAAGGCTTAACCAATCAGGAAGCTCAAAATATTTGAGGTATGTAGGCCGATGTTTACTCTCGCCTCGATCAAAATTCTGGTGTGGGCGAGCTTGGAAAGGACCTCCAATCCGTAGTGGACTGGGGTAAGAAATGGCTCGTAAATTTTAATGCTTCTAAAACGAAGCTACTATCAATTAATCACCATAGACAATCGCACCTACCTCCTATTAGCATGGACCAGGGTTGCCTCCCAGAGCGTAATACACTACGCCTCCTTGGTCTCACACTTTCAGCGGACCTCAAGTGGAATGACTATATCGAATCCATTGCTAAATCCGCTGCTATGAACGTCGGTTCTCTGTGCAGGGCCCGGAGGTTTTTTCCGTCTGAATCTATCCTGCACATTTATAAATCTACCATCGCCCGTGCATTGAATACTGTTGCCATATCTGGTCGGATGCCCCTGCTATTCTCCTCGGGCTTCTCGACAAGGTACAGCGGAGGGTCTGTAATGTGATTGATACCGACTTAGCAGACCGCTTGCAGTCTCTCTATCACCGGCGCGATGTGGCTTCCCTGTGTCTCTTCTATAAATACTTTCACGGCTTCTGCTCCGATGAACTTAGATGACTGGTGCCCCCTAGGTTCGAATTTGCACGAGATACTAGATTAGCAACTAGATCCCACCCTTTTACAGTGAAACCGATAAAATGCAACCGCAACTTCTACTCCAACAGTTTCTTTCCTCGCACTTCCCGACTGTGGAATTCCCTTCCACATGACTGCTTCCCCGACGGCTACAATCTCCAGGAGTTTAAATGTAAGGTCAATAGACACCTCCTAACAAACTAACTCGCTTCCATTCTTTCAAACATTCTTCCCACCCACCCAACTATCTATCACCCACCTTCTGACATTTCCTATACCTAACCACTTTTTCTATCTACCTTCCCCTATGTAGCCCCAAGCGCAATAGTGGCTATGGAATGCCTTGCTTGGGGTGAAATGATTAAAAAAAATACTTAAAAACCCAGCAATGAATTAGAACACTCTGAGCTACTGGGCGTGTATAATGATAATATGCACGCTAAAAAGTCTTCCTTCTTCTACCGAGCGCCCATAGCTGAAAGGTAGAATCGCCGACCGTCGCCAATTCGGTCGGGTTTCAATCCTGGGTAAAAAGCAATCGGTTGTTTAACCGTAGTGATGAGCTGTGACACAGCGAAACAGATCTGTCTGCGGATGACTATATACACTACCGGCTATAACTATTAGGCCATCCCAGTGTTTTAAAAGAAATGGTGTATTTCATACTATTTTAGTATTTATTTCCAAGTAGGTAATTCTAACAGAAAATAGAATGGTTCTTTGGTTATTAATACTTTGCAAAATTTTACAAGGCAAGGAAGCAAAAATGAACTCGTCCGAATCACCCTAAATTTTCTTCATTCTTTTATCAATGAAACTGCAATATAGGTAATTATTAAATATTTATAAATTCATTTGATGCACATGTTATTGTTCAGTATTAAAAAAAAACATTCTATTTTCATTTACAATTATTCATTTTGCAATTTGCACGAGATACTAGATTAGCAACTAGATCCCAAATACAACATCTTTTTAAAATACTGATGTGGCCTAATAATTATGGCCGGTAGTATATATATATATGGTTATATCAATTTTACATTGCGACATGGAAATTTCTATGTTTCGAGATAGGTTCTCATCATCAGGCAATGTTGGTGTTGTTGTGCAGATGATTTACATTTAAATGACAAATTCTTTCGGTTTACTGTGAATGTATGTGGGTGTTTTTTGTGTGGCTAATCAGAATGGAGATTCACTTTGGGGTTTGACTCCGAAGGATTCCGCGTGCTAATCAACTTTTTTCCTTTTTGTTTTCCTTCTCTTGTCTGTTTTCCTTCCTTAATGTTTTACCTCCCATTAATCTGATCTTATCATTTTCCCTTCAGTTTAAAGTGAATCTGCATTCTGATTAGCCACATATTATATTAAGCTCTATAATACTCATGATATTGAGCACTGTTTATAATAAAATAAATGCCAGAGCACGCAAAATAAAAAAAACCTTGAGTCCTCTTCACATGGAAATATATATATATATATTAAGTATGGATGGAAAAAAACCGTATCTAAAGAAACACTATTCTCAATACAATAAGTGCTCAATACAAAATAGGGAGAAGAGTATTTATTTAGAATTTATAACATATGTATATTATAATATCACTAGAAAAGTAGCTATTT
>JBBBDQ010028353.1:365000-430000 GCA_037127315.1 Ascarosepion bandense | reverse complement strand
CTATATATATATATATATATATATATATATAAAATAAAATAGGATTAATTCAATGATGTTGGATGATCATTTCGATATGAAAATCCCCACGGGGTATAACACATCACCTCAGCAACAGAAAAATCCTTTCAGAAACTGGAGAAAAATCAGTCTAATTTTCCTTTTTAAATAGATTTGCACAGAAATTTAAAAAAAAAATTCTTTTTCTTATGTATGTATATATATGTATATATATATGTATGTATATATATATGTATATATGTATGTATATATATACATATATATATGTATATACATATGTATGTATATATATACATATGTATATATATACATTTGCATATATATATATGTATGTATATGTATATATGTATGTATATATATATGGATATATATGGATGTATATATATATGGATATATATGTATGTATATATATATGTATGTATATATATATGTATATATATGTATATGTATATATATATGTATGCATGTATGTATATGTATATATATGTATGTATGTATGTATATAGATATGTATGTATATATATATGTATATATATACATATATATAAGTATATATGTATATGTATGTATATATATATGTATTTATATATATATACATATATACATATACATGCATATATATATATATATATACTTATATACATATATATATGTACATACATACATACATACATATATATATATATATATATATATATATATACATACATGTACGTATATATATATATATGAGTTATTTCCGCAACATAGGCTTCAATTGAAACTCACCAGTGATTATCGACGGGAAAGTTCATCCATGTATGTGATTTTCGCGGAGTTCAATGTCTTCTGTTATAGATCTTCCATCAGACTTATTGCTGTCAAAATTTGCGGGATTCAGGGAATGAGACATTTTTGTCAAGATTCTTGATTGATAGCGTTCATATCTATCTATCTATCTATCTATCTATCTATCTATCTATCTATCTCAGCCTGTTCATATCTATCTATCTATCTATCTATCTATCTATCTATCTATCTATCTATCTATCACAGTCTATTCATTATCTATCTATCTATCTATCTATCTATCTATCTATCTATCTATCTATCTCAGCTGTTCATATCTATCTATTGTTCTTGCCTGATCAGTGTGTATTTTTAGAAAATGAATCGTCACTTAATAATGTAGAAAGTAAGTGAGTGAGCTGTTTAGCAATCCCGGCATTTCTTTAAAAAAAGTGTGACACTTATTATTAACGTTGAAATGGGCCAAGATGCTAAATAAATAAATAAATCTATCTATCTATCTATCTATCTATCTATCTATCTATCTATCTATCTATCTATCTCAGTCTCTTCAAATCTATCTATCAATGTCTCTTCAAATCTATCTATCTATCTATCTATCTATCTATCTATCTATCTATCTATCTATCTATGTCTCTTCAAATCTATCTATCTATCTATCTATCTATCTATCTCAGTCTGTTCATATCTATCTATCTATCTATCTATCTATCTATCTATCTATCTCAGCCTGTTCATATCTATCTATCTATCTATCTATCTATCTATCTATCTATCTATCTATATATCTATCTATCAGTACTCTAACAAAAACTCTATCAGAACTATTGGAACTGTATGAGTTCTTTATTTAAGGCGTCTTGCCTCGTTTCTTTGTGTTAGCAGGGTGTCTTATTTGCTCTAAAACATCCCCCGTTTGAATTTTTTAAATTTCTAAATATTTTATTTTGTTTCTTAGTATTCACTCAGAGAAAGAGACAAACAGACAGCAACAAGAAAGGAGGAGGTAACTGAACGCAATGCAATATTTTACATAAAAAAAAAAACAATATTACATTTAATTAAAAAAATTAATCTATTCATTTTAGAAGCTAATATAGAAAAAAATCTGAAAGGGAAATATTAAGACAAAACAATGAAAACATGGGTGAAACGAATTTTTTAAAAACTAGTCTAAACTAGCAAAAGAGAAGATCGTCTGCAAAACTAAAGATTAGCATTTCGTTACAAGTAGAGAGAAAAACTTGAAATTTTCATGTATATTTCAAAGACAATACATTTTCTCGTCATTTTTTTTGATAACTTCGGTCAGTTTAGAAATAAAAGGGTGGAAACAAAAAGGAAATTAATGCTGAGCATCAGGACAGTTAAATTTCCTGGGACATGCAACGAGGAAGGAGGGCTTGGGAAACCTGATACTAACAGGCCAGATAGAGGGAAAAAGAGACAGGGGAAAGCTGCGGATAACATATTTGAAGGACCTGATCAGGTGGATGATGGAACGAGGGTTGTGTGGTGTAACAGGAAAATGCATGCTAAGAGCCACCAGGGATAGAGAGACATGGAAAGCCATGATCGCCTACGTCCTGAAAGGACAGGGCCCATTGGAGAATTATTCATCCCCTTTTCTTTCTGGTGAGGTCGCTACGAACTGAACGTTATATTTCTTTTGTTTTTGGTCCACTACTAGTTTTCTGTATGTTTCATTTGTCAAGTGCTCATCCTTGCACGTTGAACGAATTCTTGGGGTGTTGGTTACACAACTTTGAATAGGTTCTTCCTTTTTTGCGGGTCTTTTTTCAGTAAATCTTTTTTCAACTGATCTCAGTGCCTTTTGTGTTCCTATTTTCCTATTTCACCATGAACATTGATTTTTCAATTTTTTTCCATTTTTATATCCTCCGAAAAACATTTTTCGCCAATTTTGAAAAAATATATTCTTCTTTTATCTGTTCTTATTCTTTTTTGACTTGATTGCAACTTGTCGAACAACGATTTAATTTTCCTTGCGAACATCACTTTTACCAGTGACATGCCTGCCGGTGTCCTGGGATTCAGCATTATCCGCTGTCCTCTCAAGAAAGTTTGTAGTGCTTCTTCACTCACTTCTTCATTACTTGCTTTTTTCAAAGTTCTCTTAAAAGTACCCACAAACCGTCCAGCCCGTTTGACCTTCGGTGATACGGCAGGGTCGTAATATGTTCAATCGAGAACCTTATAAAAAAATTCTTTAAATTGGTAAGACGTGAATTGTGTACCGTTATCTGAGATTATGTCACCCGGAATGCTATATCTTGCAAACAGTACCCGTGAAAATTTCACTGTAACCATGGAAGTTTTTTTTGCAGCTACAAATTTCAGGCTAATTAGTAATGCTATCCACTACCACCAGATAATCCGATCCGTTTATTGGCCCTGAAAAATCTATGTGCAGTCTTGACCACGAAGTATGAGTCTTTGGTTAAAGTTGTAATTTCGAGGTAGGCAATTTTGCTGCAAGTGTACAACATAAACTCTTACAGAAGGTAGCTGAAGAGAGTGACAAGGAAGGACTACACATAAAGTGCAAGAAAACCGAATGCATGGTCA
Source organism: Ascarosepion bandense (assembly GCA_037127315.1). Taxonomy (NCBI): domain Eukaryota; kingdom Metazoa; phylum Mollusca; class Cephalopoda; order Sepiida; family Sepiidae; genus Ascarosepion; species Ascarosepion bandense. The sequence continues at coordinate 426,601 of JBBBDQ010028353.1, read as the reverse complement.
TCATCAAAAAGGGCAGCCCAAAATGATAAATACAGGTGGGGGATATTAAAATCAAGCAGGTACAAAAATGTAAATACCTGGAAAGTGTTCTAACAGAAGACGGAAAGTGCGACACAGAAATCCGAAGGCAAATTGGCATGGCGAAGGACGCATTCCAGAAATTAAGTAGAGTATTAAGAGACAGGAAAATTTCACTAGAAACAAAGAAGAGAGTACTGGATTGCTATGTGATGTCAGTTCTTCAATATGGCAGTGAATGCTGGACAATATCATCAAAGATGAAGGAAAAACTTGAAGCAATTGAAATGTGGTTATACAGAAGGATGCTGCGGATATCATGGATCAAGCATGTGAGCAATGATGAGGTTTTGGGAAGGATGGAAACAAAAAGGAAATTAATACTGAGCATCAGGAACAGGCAGCTGAAGTTCCTGGGACACGCAATGAGGAAGGCGGGCTTGGATAATAAGGAAACCACTATAAAAACAAATTTTTATCTATAACTTTATAAAAATGTCTTTAAACAAGAAAATTTAAAATAAGATAAGAAGAAAATTTAAATAAACATATAACGACGAGTCATCGTCGTCCTGCGGCCTTGGCCGAGATAGAACTCAATACACCCTTCCAGTATTCCCTGTGCATTTGGAACCCTGGCGCAGTTTATAGCGAAATTCATAAGCTTGTCAAATAGCTGAATACTTGATGCTTCGCCAGGGCTACCAAGGGGGTTTTTATTGTGACACCAACACTAGATGGGTTGTCTCCAGGCCCCATCCTGTTATTTAACCCATAACTGGAGAGAAGTAACGGATTAATACCTTTCCCAAGGGTACAAGTGCTTAAGTGAATGCAGGGTACTCGACTGGAATTCGAAATTGGCTCACCGATTTCTCTTTCCAAGTCGACATCCACTGCACCACAACGCACATGCATCACTGAACGCTTACAGCGCCTGGTATTCCCAAGTGGTCACCCATCTAAGTACTGACCAGGCTCACGTTGCTTAACTTCGGTGATCGAACGAGAACCGGTGTATTCAACGTGATATGGCCGTAAACACGCACATCCGTCACTAAACGCTTACAGCACCTGGTATTCCCAAGCGGTCACCCATCTAAGTACTGACCAGGCTCACGTTGCTTAACTTTTGGAAAAGCATGTATAAATCCAGATGCCCCACTCCACCGTTTATTAAATTTATATGGCGAGAGCAAAAAGAAAGAAATTTCCGGAAAATGCACTTTGTTTTCATTTTTGTATTTTATTAAAATTCTAAAAATAGCTTTTTAAAACAATGAAAATTGAAGCGGTAAGATACAGAAATAGCAGCAACTGTAATATATTACCTTGAACGTCAGAGTTAATTGACAGGTACATCCGGTCGTGGGTGGGATTAACAAAGAACAAGGGTGATCGGCAGATAGATCCGGCCATAGATAATGTCAAAGCGACAACTGGCTTGAAAAGAAATTAACCACCGGATATGACTGAAACGGGATACCACACTACTATCTATCCAGCGCACAATCATGGCTTTTTACAATAAATATATGAAACCCAACCACGTGAAAGGGGTTAATTCCAAAGGAAGCAACAAATCGGTAAAGATCGGCACGAGCAACAGGAGTTACCTGACCGTCATCCGGCGTTAGCACCAACAGGGTAAAGGAGACATTTTATTCCAAAATTTGTCCCTCGCCCGGGAAGGAACGACATGAGCAACAGGTGTCGCTGGATCATTACCCCGCGACTGTGCGCAACAAAGAAAGAATTACATTTGGGTTGTCAGGACGCTCAACAACTGTGCCCAGCAGGAGATGGACAGACTGAAGATCAATAATCTGGGCATATTCGAAACCAGATCACCTAACAATGGAAACTTCAGCAGCGAAAACTACAGGAAAATTTACGCAGGAGGCAAAAACAACAAACAAGGAGTTGGCTTAATACTGGATAAAGAATTGAAGAAATGGGTTCTTGGATACTGCCAGCTTTCAGAGAGAGTCCTTTTGGTTAAACTGAGAGAAAGACCCTTCAACATATCTATTATAGTAGTTTATGCATCAACAACGCAAAGTACTGGGGCAGAAATTGAATCATTCTACTCCATATTGGACAATGCCAAAGCTCAGTACAAAAGCCAAGAAATTAGAATCATAATGGATGACTTACGCGCAAATAACGTTAGAAAAGGTATTAATCCGTCTCTTCCCTCCAGCTATGGGTTAAACAACAGGACAGATTGGGTTCTATAGCCTTGGTCGGCAACCAGTCTACCGCAGAAAGCAATGGCAACCTACTGTGGAATAATCTTCTGCCCAGTCAGTCATGTCTCTTTCGAGACATGATCGCCCAAGCGTGTTTCACGTATGGCACTTAACTAACTGACTGAATGGATGACTTGAATGCCAAGGTAGGTGAAGAGGGAAGGAGAGACAACTGGCAACTTTGGATTAGGAGCCCGCAACGAACGAGGAGAAAAATGAGTCCAATGTTGCACAGCAAATAACCAGGTAATAACTAACACCTGGTTTCAAGAACACCTACGACATCTATGGACATGGAGAAGCCCAGGAGGCGACACGAAAAAACAAATAGACTACATAACCATAAACAGGAGATTCAGAAATGCAGTGGTTCAATGCAAAGCTTATCCAGGCGCCGAGTGTGGGAGTGACCTCGTCCCAGTCATCTGCAAACTAAGAATAAAACTCTGGAGAATGAAGAAGCCTAGCACAGAACCAAGACAACACGCTCGTAAAGGACCTCAACCTGCAAAAAAAATACACCAACAGCATGAAAAACAAGTACGAAGAACAAATTGGAAAAGGAGATTCGAAATGGGACTCAGTAAAGGAAGCGATAGTGACATCAGCAAACAACGTTGGCCCAAAGGAAATCAGACGCAGAAGAAAAACGAGTGGATGACTGAAGAGATTCTCGACATTATGCAAAGGAGACAGAAAATAAAGCTAAGACAGGGAAGGGAATACTGGAAACTACACAAGAAAATAAGGAGCAAATGCAGACGGGCTAAAGAGTAATGACAAATGTGCAGAGGTAGAGAGACTGAGCAGGACTAATAAAGCAGACATGCATAAAGAGATAAGAGAACTGACAGGACAACAAAACCTGCTCCTTAACAAGGATGAAACGATAATAATGTAGAAAGAGGAAATATTCTAGCGATGGGAAGAATATATAAAAGAGAGAGGAACCGATAATATACAAAGATGAGGACGGACCGGTAATATTAAAGTCCAAAGTGGAAGCGGCAATGGCCAAACTGAATAGAAACAAAGCAGCTGGACCAGACGGCATTGTAATAGAGCTTCTGATAGCCCTGGAAGAATTTGGCAGAGAGAAAATTACAGAAATAATAAATAAAATTTGTAATAGTGGAATAATACCATACGACCTATGCAAGACGATTTTCATAGCACTGCATAAGAAGCCAGGTGTAAACGAGTGCAAACTACACCGAACTATCAGATTAATGAGTCATATTAAAAAGCTGATCGTCCAAATCCTGATGAATAGAGCGAAAAGCAGAATCAGAGACAGGACAAGAACAGTGCGGGTTCGTCAAAAACACTGGAACAAGGAACACCATATTTATGATTAAGATGCTCTCCGATAAGGCAATGCAAATGAAAAAGGACTTGTACCTATGTTTTATCGATTATGCAAAGGGTTTCGGCAAAATACGTCACAAAGAATTAATAGAAATGTTCAGCAACCTCGACATATTTGGGAAAGACATAAGAGAAATCAAGAATCTCTACCGGCGGCAAACTGCCTGCATACGGACAGGTAACCAATTCAGCAGATATACAAGGACAGAAAGGGGCGTAAGACAAGTATGTATCTTTTCACCGGATCTATTCAACATGTACAGAGAGACTATTTTGAGGACCCTTGATGTTATGCCAGGATTTATCATTGGAGGCCACAATTTGAACAACGTAAGCTACGCAGATGATACAGTGCTGATAGCAAACACCGAAAGGAAACTACAAGACCTCCTACAGAAGGTAGCCGAAGAGAGTGACAAAAAAGGACTACAAATAAACTGCAAGAAAAGCGAATGTATGGTCATCAGGAAAAAGAGCAGCCCAAAATATCAAATGCAGGCGGAATATACTAAAATCAAGCAGGTACAAAAATTTAAATACCTGGTAAGTGTTCTCACAGAAGACGAAAAGTGCGACACAGAAATCCGAAGGCGAATTAGCATGGCGAATGACGCATTCCAGAAGTTGAGTAGAATATTAAGAGATAGAAAAATTTGATGGAGGTGCTCTTAGCACGCTTTGTCCTGTAACATCTCGCAACCCCCGTTCTGTCATCCACCTGCTCAGGCCCTTCAAATATGTTATCCACTGCTTTCCTCTCGTTTCCCCTCTACCTGGTCTGTTAGTATTATCGTCTTATATCTGGCCTCATTCTGCTTCTCGCTCTATTCATCAGGATTCGGACGATCAGTATATTACATAACAAAAAAAAAAATGTTTTTTTGAGAAATTTTGTTTTCGGATACGTTTTTTAGACTGTTCCAAAACATATATATAAAAGCTAAACTTATTTGTAAATGGAACTTTGTCTGTGTGTGTGTGTGTGTATATGTATGTGTGTGCATCTGTGTGTGTGTCCGTTACCTATAGACTCCGAAACGGCTGAACAGATTTTCTTGAAAATTTACACAGTTGTACTATAAGCGTCTGCGAGTGTTCTTAGCTAGGTTTTGTGTTGAGGTACCCCCAATAAATATCGAAATGCGATAATCAAATAAATCGGGTTATAGAAGGAGTGGTCCGATTTGAATCAAATTTGATACACTCATAGACAAAGACATAAGAAATGATATTCAGAAGTTTCAAGGTTGCAGTTCTTAAAACAGTGCAGAAAATCGATAATATCTCCTATATCGGAAATCGATACCCCCGATATTCTCTCGAATCTGATCAAAAACCAATATTCAGCCATCAATATGGCTCATTTTCTCCAATTTTACTCCCGATGGGCACGATAAGTTTTCATGGACTTACTTAGGTTAGTTTATCCTTGGATGACTTATTTGACTTCGATATTGGAAATCGATACCCCGATATCCTACCGGGTCTGATCAAAATCAGTTTTTCAGCCCTTTTATTTTAGTTTTTGCTTCGGGTTTGGCTCTAAGTAGGTATAATTGTGATTCTTAGTCTCAGCCATGATACCATTTACTCAGAGGACTTGTTTAGCCTTCAAAATTCAGTTTACAACGAAAAAATCTTATTTGATATCGATACCAGGAAATCAAAATTTGACTTACATCCATTCATTTTTCTTTCAGTCTACGGTTTCGCTTTAACTGGAAACAACTATTGCTTTTTAGTGTTTCGTGCCAACATCCAAAGAGTCTGAGTTCCAGGACCATGGATTAGTTTTACAGCTTTCATTACACCCGAGCAACGCCGGGATATACTGCTAGTAGTAGGTAAATGAATTATAAAATGTTAAAACACTTATAAGTGACGAGGTTTTATTCATGTAATCAGTCTTATATATAAAATTGGTGAAATAGGAGATATAATATAACAAAACACCTGTTAAAGTCTTACATCAAAACGTTTAAAATACAGATACGCTCAGCATTGCATCTACTTGTTTAACTCATTCATTTCATTGTTATTTTTTTTCTTACATTTGTTTTTTATTTTATCTTTATTATTCTTTATATAATGTGGCATAATTCAAATTCTTGGAATAAAAATATTTTGGATTTTTTATTTGATTTCCTCTAGATAGGGTTTAACGAAACCATAACAAAGTTAAATTGATTTGTTTTTTACGGCTTATCAACACTTTGTGGTTTATTTAAAGCCGAAATTATTTTGGATAATAATAATTTTTTATTTTGAAAGTTAATATTTCATTGAGAGTTTTTAGGGAAATAATATTTTTTTTAGATACAAGTTCTACTATTTAACCCATTATTAGGGGAGGTACTATGACTATCTCGCTTGTTGGCTATTGTGGCATGTGAGGGATTCCTTTCTTTGCTTGCTTTAGCAGTAGCAGGATGGAAGTAATCATCAGGGAACAACTGGCAGTCCTAAAATTCATGAAACTCTGACCAAACCCTATTCGGCTTCTTTTCCATTTTTTTCTTTCAGTGGCCTCTACCTTCAAGGCCAACTCGTTTTTTTTTTTTTTTTTTTTTAGCGGTCACAACATTAAAAGCCATGCTCAAAAGGCTACTGAACCCTTGTTGCAAAAAACATGAAGCCTGCCCTGATTTCTCTGCCGGTTATTCGAGGGAACCGGCAGAGAAATCTCTCGGCAGAGAAATCTCTCTTCGAGACACCTACTAAAAAGGGAAAATACACACAACTATTGGCTGTAGAAGACACGTACCAGGCCTAGCTGTTTCACACTCAGATTTCTCGTACATTCCGTGGTGAGAATCGGAGAAATGTCTCATCTGATCAAGAACTTTCTTCACTGGACAACCAACTCTTTTTCTCCCGTAAAATACTCCGTTTTTTTTAGCTTCTCTTTCAACCACAAAATAAAAAAAATTCGAGCTTTGTTCTTTTTATTAATTTCACTCACACTAGCATACGTACAAACACACGCATACATACGCACACGCGCACTCTCGGGGTCACACGCGAAACAAATGCGCACACATGCACACAAGTACAAACACACGCACATACACACAGACAAACGCGCATGCGCACACACGCGCATGCAGACGCACGGATGCACACACAAACACACGCGCGCGAACATGCACACACACAAATACACACGCACACAAACACACACACACGCACACGCTCGTACACACACACGCGCGCACCGATGCACACATATACGCACGTGGACACACACACGCACACACACACACGCGGATGCACACACACACACGGATGCATGCAACCGGGAAATAATTTACCGTGGCGATGGATTAATACGTTTTCTATGTTGCGGACAAGTGAATGTAACGAACCTAACTGGAATTTGAACTCGGCCTTTCAGTATTTAATTGCGTGCCGCTATCAGTTTCATCACTCGCTCATCTATCTATCTATCTATCTATCTATCTATCTATCTATCTATCTATCTATCTATGTCAGTTTGTTTTTATCTATCTATCTATCTATCTATCTATCTATCTATCTATCCCAAATCTGTATATCAAACATCTTCAGACTAATAAAGTTTTTCTTTTTAATATAGAATAAGTGGCACAGAAATCCGACAGCGCGTTGTAATAGCGAAGGATGCCTACAAAGACTGGTTGTCCGATGAAATAAAATTAATTAAATAAAACAAAAAACCTGTTAGAATGTCGTAAAATCAATCAACCAAGAGGTCAGTTTCTGCGTCAGGCAGTGGAATACTAACTGGAAATACATCTCAAAGGTAATAAAAATGACGAAATTATCGAATAATTATCTTTTATGAATCTGAAATATTATTGCTCCTAACATGGCATCTTGGCTTTCAGTTAGTTTTTAGATGAAATTGCTAGCATAAATTTACGGTTATATCTATCAATTTTAACTTTAAAATGATGGGACCTTGCTGCCAATCTAGTACTGCGCTTAAATTCTTAAAGTCTATGTACCATAGAGAAAAGCGACGTTTATTTTGGAAATGCAAAAGTATAGCACAAGGTTATGATAATCTATAGGGGAAGGCTGGTCTTAACTTTATCTTATCTTAAACTTAGCCACAACTACTGACCCAAACACACATCGGTATTCCTTACACCCAAACAGCACATTTTTGCTTACTATTCTTACTACAGCCATCAAAATAACACAGAGTCTCTATGAAGCCCTAACTACTTCTCGGTTTGTCTGTGGGAGTCTGTTAGGGCGCCGCTCCTATTTGACTACAAATGGACTGTTCCCATTGGTATATATAGCAATGGTGGATTCTCTACAGGGGAGTCGTAGAGAGTCACTAGACTGACGACTCTACGACACTGTCAGCTCTCTGCCTTCGGGTAGAGGGCGCTCTCTGCTTCCGAGCAGAGAGCAATAACCCAGTCGTGGTTCCGCCAAAGGGTAGAACCACGACTGGGGAAAAATAGACAGACATTTTTTGGCCCGGCTATATGGCCGGGAATACCCACTATAAAATGACCATGTGTCACATCCAGCCTTGCGTGGGAAGGCTAGTAAATACAGTCGTAGAGAGTCACTAGACTGACGACTCTACGACACTGTCAGCCCTCTGCCTTCGGGTAGAGGGCGCTCTCTGCTTCCGTAGAGGCACGACTGGGCAAAAATAGACAGACATTTTTTGGCCGGGCCATATAGCCCGGAAAGCCCAGATATAAACTGACCATGTGTCATATGTTGCCCTTACTGGGAGGGACGACTAAATAATGAGTCGTACAGAGTCACTTGAGAGTCTCTAATGAGTTACTGAAGAGTCAGTGCGAGTCAGTGAAGAGTTAGTCACACTTCCGGTGGCGTACAGGAAGTAATCACGTATACACACGTCTTACGACGGATTGGACTCTTGTATCTTTCTATTGTAAATATTACTAATCACTTCTGTACATACTAACCGTCTTTCCGCGGAATACAACTTATATTCTGATTCTGTTGTTGAGTTATTCATTTATACTTGGCGACATAACAGAGTCGAGGAATAAAAATAAAAACTTAAAAAATAAAACTCTAGTGAAAATTTCTTCTTTATATGCCGTATCTTTTCAGGATGTAGACGATCATGGATTTCCATTTTCCCATGTCGCTCTTAATCTTTTTCTTTTAGTATCTCTCCCAACCCCCAGTCCGCCATCGACTTGCTCTCAAGCCCATCAAGTATATCTCCCTCTACTTTCCTTTGTCTCTCCTTTCCTCTATCCACCCTATGAGTATTAGGTTCTCCAAGCCCCCTTTCCTCTTTACATGTGTAACACGAGTCCTGACCCCACTGGACTGATGTGCTCTACCGGCCGTTGGTCCTGTCCTGGTCCGGTATTACAGGTTCAATCAAAGTTTCCTCTTCACAATGTTAATTCCATACCTCTTTCCAACCACGTTGTGATTTTTTTATCCTGGAGATCATTTAACAAATCATAGATTCCTGGCCTCAGGATCATACTCGGACAGACACACGCTTGTATGGTATTTGTGTATTTGTGTATTTTGTATGGTATTTGTGTCTCTACACGTGTTTCGAGTCTAAAGTTGACTCTCTTCAGGCGAATAAACCTGTGACTTCACATGTCGAGATTCGTTTGCTTTTCTGATGGCCAAAGTATCGTGTATAAATAGATAAGTCAAATGGTAAGTTTGTCAGAAATTTCAAATGCGTGTGTGTGTGTGTGTGTTTTACCTTTATGGACACTTAATATATCTTACAAAAAACAATTAATATTTATAATAATAGCAACAATAAATCTACACTTTAAAGAAAACGTTCACGGCTTCTTGCACTTTTTCTTCTATACCAAGTTCTCTCGTTCGAAACAACCCCTATTTCTGTTTTTAACACACACACACACACACACACACACACACACACACACACACACACACACACATATATATATATATATATATATATATATATATAAAACAAAACAAAGGGAATTTGTGCAAAAAGAATGATGTTTTTTGTACATGAAAGTAGTCTGGGACATGCAATGAGGAAGGAGGGCTTGGAGAACCTGAGACTAACAGGCTGGATAGAGGGAAAAAGAGACAGAGGAAAGCAGCGGATAACATATTTGAAAGGCTTGAGCAGATGGATGATAGAATGGGGGTTGCGAGATTTTACAGGAAAAAGCGTGTTAAGAGCCACCAGGGATAAGGAAACGTGGAAGATCATGATCGCCTACGTCCTGAAAGGACAAGGCACACAGAAAAAGAAGTGTATATGAAATAAAGTCCTTAAGCAAAAAAAGTTCTCTTCGTTTAATTTGTGGAACCGATATACTATCGACCATCACTGAGTATATATACCAGGCCCTCGATAAGTTCGTCGAAGCTCGTGTTGTTGCCCTGGATATCTCCAATACATTTGATAGGGTCAGACACGCAGGCCTTCTGCGCAAGCTACGGGGTATGGTATCACTGGACGATTGCTTGGTTTGATCCAATCTTTTCTATCAAATCGCATAACGAAGATCGACTTGAACAGGCATGCCTACCATACGAACGCTGGCGTCCCCAAGGGCTCTATCCTAAGCCCGACGCTCTTTCTGATCTTCATAAATGATCTCCCAGACGTAATCAAATCCAAAGTAAGTATCTACGCAGATGACAGCACCATTTACTCCCGCATCAATAATAAATCTGGCGAGGCGGACAAACATAACCTCGCTGCTGTTCTTGAGAAGGACCTCCACTCTGTTACCCTTTTGAATACTACTTCATGTCTGACTACTGAATATGCATATTTTCTTTTCAGACTATTCATCGAATCTCAAAGTTTAGGGATTAATCGATAAGATTGCACTGAATAAAGTAAAAAAAAATATTAATAATCAACCAATGTTGATAATATCGTACCGGCGAGTGGTTCCAAAACGGAGGATAAATCACTCCTTCAAATTACAGCAGCAGCGGACGCTTTCCTCTCTCTGGCTATCTCTGTCTCTATCTCACTGTCTCGACTCGCCTCGATTTACCTCGACTCGCCTCGATTTACCTCGACTCGCCTCGATTTACCTCGACTCGCTTCGATTTACCTTGACTCGCCTCGATTTACCTCGACTCGCCTCGATTTACCTCGACTCGCCTCGATTTAACTTGACTCACCTCGAATTACCTTGACTCGCCTTGATTTAATTCGATTCGCCTCGATTTAACTCGACTAACTTCGATTTACCTTGACTCGCCTCGATTTAAGTCGACTCGCCTCGATTTACCTTGACTCGCCTCGATTTACCTCGACTCGCCTCGATTTACCTCGACTCGCCTCGATTTACATTGACTCACCTCGATTTACCTTGACTCGCCTCGATTTACCTTGACTCACCTCGATTTACCTTGACTCGCCTCGATTTACCTTGACTCACCTCGATTTACCTTGACTCGCCTCGATTTACCTCGACTCGCCTCGATTTACCTTGACTCGCCTCGATTTACCTTGACTCGCCTCGATTTACCTCGACTCGCCTCGATTTACCTTGACTCACCTCGATTTACCTTGACTCGCCTTGATTTACCTCGACTCGGCTCGATTTATCTCGACTCGCTTCGATTTACCTTGACTCGCCTCGATTTACCTCGACTCGCTTCGATGTACCTCGACTCGCTTCGATTTACCTTGACTCGCCTCGATTTAAGTCGACTCGCCTCGATTTACCTTGACTCGCCTCGATTTACCTCGACTCGCCTCGATTTACCTCGACTCGCCTCGATTTAACTTGACTCGCCTCGATTTACCTCGACTCGCCTCGATTTGCCTTGACTCACCTCGATTTACCTTGACTCGCCTTGATTTACCTTGACTCACATCGATTTACCTTGACTCGCCTTGATTTACCTCGACTCGGCTCGATTTACCTCGACTCGCTTCGATTTACCTCGACTCGCCTCGATTTACCTCGACTCGCTTCGATGTACCTCGACTCGCTTCGATTTGACTCGCTTCGATTTACCTCGACTCGCCTCGATTTACCTTGACTCGCCTCGATTTACCTCGACTCGCTTCGATTTACCTTGACTCGCCTCGATTTACATCGACTCGCCTCGATTTACCTCGACTCGCTTCGATTTACCTTGACTCGCTTCGAATTACCTCGACTCGCTTCGATTTACCTTGACTCGCCTCGATTTACATCGACTCGCCTCGATTTACCTCGACTCGCTTCGATTTACCTTGACTCGCTTCGATTTACCTTGACTCGATTCGATTTATTTCGATTAGCCTCGATTTACCTCGACTCGCTTCGATTTACCTTGACTCGCCTCGATTTACATCGACTCGCCTCGATTTACCTCGACTCGCTTCGATTCACCTTGACTCGCTTCGATTTACCTCGACTCGCTTCGATTTACCTTGACTCGCCTCGATTTACATCGACTCGCCTCGATTTACCTCGACTCGCTTCGATTTACCTTGACTCGCTTCGATTTACCTTGACTCGATTCGATTTATTTCGATTAGCCTCGATTTACCTCGACTCGCTTCGATTTACCTTGACTCGCCTCGATTTACATCGACTCGCCTCGATTTACCTCGACTCGCTTCGATTTACCTTGACTCGCTTCGATTTACCTCAACTCGCTTCGATTCACCTTGACTCGCTTCGATTTACCTCGACTCGCTTCGATTTACCTTGACTCGCCTCGATTTACATCGACTCGCCTCGATTTACCTCGACTCGCTTCGATTTACCTTGACTCGCTTCGATTTACCTTGACTCGATTCGATTTATTTCGATTAGCCTCGATTTACCTCGACTCGCTTCGATTTACCTTGACTCGCCTCGATTTACATCGACTCGCCTCGATTTACCTCGACTCGCTTCGATTTACCTTGACTCGCTTCGATTTACCTTGACTCGATTCGATTTATTTCGATTAGCCTCGATTTACCTGGACTCGCTTCGATTTATCTTGACTCGCTTCGATTTACCTTGACTCGCTTCGATTTACCTCGACTCGCCTCGATTTACCTTGACTCGATTCGATTTATTTCGATTAGCCTCGATTTACCTCGTCTCGCCTCGATTTAACTTGACTCGCCTCGATTTACCTCGACTCGCCTCGATTTGCCTTGACTCACCTCGATTTACCTTGACTCGCCTTGATTTACCTCGACTCGGCTCGATTTATCTCGACTCGCTTCGATTTACCTTGACTCGCCTCGATTTACCTCGACTCGCTTCGATGTACCTCGACTCGCTTCGATTTACCTTGACTCGCCTCGATTTAAGTCGACTCGCCTCGATTTACCTTGACTCGCCTCGATTTACCTCGACTCGCCTCGATTTACCTCGACTCGCCTCGATTTAACTTGACTCGCCTCGATTTACCTCGACTCGCCTCGATTTGCCTTGACTCACCTCGATTTACCTTGACTCGCCTTGATTTACCTTGACTCACATCGATTTACCTTGACTCGCCTTGATTTACCTCGACTCGGCTCGATTTACCTCGACTCGCTTCGATTTACCTCGACTCGCCTCGATTTACCTCGACTCGCTTCGATGTACCTCGACTCGCTTCGATTTGACTCGCTTCGATTTACCTCGACTCGCCTCGATTTACCTTGACTCGCCTCGATTTACCTCGACTCGCTTCGATTTACCTTGACTCGCCTCGATTTACATCGACTCGCCTCGATTTACCTCGACTCGCTTCGATTTACCTTGACTCGCTTCGATTTACCTCGACTCGCTTCGATTCACCTTGACTCGCTTCGATTTACCTCGACTCGCTTCGATTTACCTTGACTCGCCTCGATTTACATCGACTCGCCTCGATTTACCTCGACTCGCTTCGATTTACCTTGACTCGCTTCGATTTACCTCAACTCGCTTCGATTCACCTTGACTCGCTTCGATTTACCTCGACTCGCTTCGATTTACCTTGACTCGCCTCGATTTACATCGACTCGCCTCGATTTACCTCGACTCGCTTCGATTTACCTTGACTCGCTTCGATTTACCTTGACTCGATTCGATTTATTTCGATTAGCCTCGATTTACCTCGACTCGCTTCGATTTACCTTGACTCGCCTCGATTTACATCGACTCGCCTCGATTTACCTCGACTCGCTTCGATTTACCTTGACTCGCTTCGATTTACCTTGACTCGATTCGATTTATTTCGATTAGCCTCGATTTACCTCGACTCGCTTCGATTTACCTTGACTCGCTTCGATTTACCTTGACTCGCTTCGATTTACCTCGACTCGCCTCGATTTACCTTGACTCGATTCGATTTATTTCGATTAGCCTCGATTTACCTTGACTCGCTTCGATTTACCTTGACTCGCTTCGATTTACCTTGACTCGCTTCGATTTACCTTGACTCGATTCGATTTATTTCGATTAGCCTCGATTTACCTCGACTCGCTTCGATTTACCTTGACTCGCTTCGATTTACCTTGACTCGATTCGATTTATTTCGATTAGCCTCGATTTACCTCGACTCGCTTCGATTTACCTTGACTCGCTTCGATTTACCTTGACTCGCTTCGATTTACCTCGTCTCGCCTCGATTTACCTCGACTCGCTTCGATTTACCTCGACTCGCCTCGATTTACCTTGACTCACCTCGATTTACCTCGACTCGCTTCGATTTACCTCGACTCGCCTCGATTTACCTCGACTCGCCTCGATTTACCTCGACTCGCTTCGATTTACCTTTACTCGCTTCGATTTACCTTGACTCGCCTCGATTTACCTCGATTCGCCTCGATTTACCTTGACTCACCTCGATTTACCTCGATTTGACTCGCCTTGATTTACCTCGACTCGCCTCGATTTGCCTTGCCTCGGCTCGATTTACCTCGACTCGCGTTGATTTACTTTGACTCGCCTCGAATTACCTCGACTCGCCTCGATTTACCTTGACTCGCTTCGATTTACCTCGATTCGCCTCGATGTACCTCGACTCGCTTCGATTTACCTTGACTCGCCTCGATTTACCTCGATTCGCCTCGATTTACCTTGACTCGCTTCGATTTACCTCGACTCGCTTCGATTTACCTTGACTCGTTTCGATTTACCTCGACTCGCCTCGATTTACCTCGACTCGCCTCGATTTACCTTGACTCGCTTCGATTTACCTCGATTCGCCTCGATTTACCTTGACTCACCTCGATTTACCTCGATTTGACTCGCCTTGATTTACCTCGACTCACCTCGATTTACCTTGACTCGCCTCGATTTACCTCGACTCGCCTCGATTTACCTTGACTCACCTCGATTTACCTAGACTCGCTTCGATTTACCTAGACTCGCCTCGATTTACCTCGACTCGCCTCGATTTACCTCGATTCGCCTTGATTTACCTCGACTCGCCTCGATTTACCTCGCCTCGGCTCGATTTACCTCGACTCGCCTCGATTTACCTCGACTCGCCTCGATTTACCTCGACTCCACTCATCTCACTGTACTCGCACAAAATGGAGGCTGGTAGTTGTGACAGAATCTCGGGGAGGTTGTAAGCTTAGAATACAACCTGATTATTGATTTCTTCCCCTAGTTCAATCATACCAACCCCCTCCATGACATACTTTTAAAGTAAAATTTCAACTATCTCGATAATAAACAATTTACTCCTTATCTGCTATTGTATTGGCATTTTCTATTAATTATTCTAAGCACAGGTTCTTGGGGCAGAAAACTTCACCACGGATTATTTTCTCATCAATAAACAGAATTCTCTATTACCATAATTATTAATATCTCAAGGGTGACCATTGCCCTCTGCCACACATGTTCTAAAAACGTATTCTGTCTCTTCATGATGTTAAGTCTCAATTTTCTTTTTCGTTTGCATTCTCTCCAAAACCTCGCAAAACCTTGTCGCTGCTCACCTGTTCGGTCTATGGTATCCTTCTCTAGAACACCATTTCTGTTGCTTCGAGTCTCTCCTTCATCCTTGAGGAGATCGTCCAGTATTCACTGCCATACAGGAGGATCGATATCACATAATAGTTCAGTACTCTTCTTTGTTTCCAACGAAATCTTCTTGGGTCTCAATACTCTACTCAGCCTTTGAAATGCATCCTTGGCCATGCTAATACACCTTCAGATATCCGTGTCCTCTGTTAGAACACTTCCCAGGTAATTAAATTTCTGTCAGTCAGTTAGGTGCCATACGTGATACACGCTTAGGCGATCATGTCTCGAAAGAGACATTAGTGACTGGGCAGAAGATTATCCCGCAATAGGTTGCCATTGCTTTCTGCGGTACACTGGTTGCCGACCAAGGCTATAGACCCAATCTGTCCTGTTATTTGACCCATAGATGGAGGGAAAAGACGGATAAATACCTAACCGAAGGGTATTTGCGCGTATATGATTGCAACGAGTTCAACTGGAATTCGAACTCGGCTCTCCGATTTCTCGTTTCGAGTCGATATCCACTGGACCACAACGCACATCCTTTTTTTTTACGGATGACTTTGCATTCAATTTTACAATGATTACTATAGAGGCGCCCCATTAAAATAATTACCTTGAAAGTATTTAAAGAAAAAGCACAGGAAAGCTCCATTATGGCGATTAACACAAAAATTTATAAGGAAAAACAATGAAATGATCTAGCCGATTGATGTAAATACCGTCATTCATTTTCGATACCTATGTTTTAACTTGAATTTTAAAAAATAAAAAACTGTTTTCTTGAAGCTTTAATCTTAGAAATTGAAAGATAAATGAATAAATTTACTATTTGCAATAAGCAAAATACTCTTGTGTGTTTCAAACAGAAATTATACTGATTGAAATCTAAAATATTTCAACTTTAGAATTTTTTAGTTTTTCGGCCATTTTCGAGCGATCGGCACATTTGTAAACTAAAGTTAATTCTCGATTTTAAAAAAATTGCAAACACGTTATATTTGGAATATTAGTAAAATTAAAGTTAAATTAATCTGATTTTTACAAGTATTACTTACTTATAGTATGAATTTTAGAATAAAACTATTTCTTAATCACGGAACGTTGATCTTTAACCTTTCCCGTAAATGATTGACGTGTGACGACGGACAGATTCGAGATAAGATACGTGTATAGCAGCCAGAATTGACATAATTATCTAATTTTTCTCATAAGGAGAAGAAAATGTGAAACACATGATCATTTAATTTACAGATAGAAATTGCCATCTAAAGAAAAAATAAAACAAAACAAAACAACCAAACAAAAGAAAAACAAAACTTAAAATACACACATACACACACAAAAATAATTAAGAATTATTTTAACAAAAACGAAACCACGACGATTTGTATTAAACTTTCAATTTTCGATTAGTAAATATAGTATTAACTTAATAATCTAATCTTAATAATCTAATCTTATAACTTAATAATCTAATTCCTAAAGTCTCTGAAATATTTAAAAAATATTTTTGAAACTTTATAAATTATAAATTATTATAATTAAGAATAATGAAAAAGTGTTTTAAAAATTTCATTATTAATCGAAAATTATGTTTCTTTATGTCCTTAATATATATTATTTATTAAATCAATTAAAAGCTTATCTAATTAAATAATGTCATAGTTTTATTGCATTTTTTATTTTACTACTGGGAGCAGATTTTCGGAAAAAGGGCCAAATTAAAAAAATATATAGATGATTTACATTTCCCAAAGAGTCCTGCGTTTAACTAATAAAATAAATTTTCGATCTAAAATTTTATTTCTTGAAATTTCATTCATAAATTTATGTGGAATGGGGTGACTGAAAAAATATTTTTACTAAGATTTAAAAAAAATAAAAACTTCAAAAATAATATCATTCATTTGTGAATAAGTTCTGAAAGTTTAATTAAAATCTGACGATGATTTGATTTTTGCAAGAATTTCTAAATGAATATGTTTTTATTGAAAAAAAGAAAACAAAACAAAAAAGTAAAACAAAAAAACAAATTGTGTTACGTAATATTACATTATCGATTGTAAACTCTTGTAAAAACTTGGTTACCCTCTAACTAAAATCAAAATAAGATTTTTTACCAAAATTTCGAACAAATTTTTAACTACTTTGATCTATCCTCTTTATCTAAACATATTTATAAATGGAACTTTATCTGTGTGTGTGTGTGTGTGTGTGTCCGTTACCTATAGACTTCGAAACGGCTGAACCGATTTTCTTGAAAATTTGCACAGTTGTACTATAAGCGTCTGCGAGTGTTCTTAGCTAAGTTTTGTGTCGAGGTACCTCCGATAAATGTGGAAAATCGATAATCGAAAAAATCGGGTTATAGAAAGAGTGGTCCGATTTAACTCAAATTTGATACACTCATAGATAAAGACATAAGAAACGATATTCAGAAGTTTCAAGGTTGTGTGTGTGTTTGTTTATCTGCCTGTATGTCTGTATTTTTTTCAGCCCTTTTATTTTAGTTTTTGCTTCTGGTTTGGCTATAAGTAGGTATAATTGTAGTTCTTAGTCTCAGCCATGATACCATTTACTCAGAGGACTTATTTAGCCTTCAAAATTCAGTTTACGACGAAAAAAAAAACTTATTTGATATCGATACCACCAGGAAATCAAAATTTGATTTACATCCATTCATTTGTCTTTCAGTCTACGGTTTCGCTTTAACTGGAAACAACTATTGCTTTTTAGTCTTTTGTGCCAACGTCCAAAGAGTCTGAGCTGCAAGACCATGGATTAGTTTTAAAGCTTTCATTACACCCGAGCAACGCCGGGCTATACTGCTAGTATATATATATATATTTATATGTATATATGTATCACACACACACACACACACACACACACACACACACACACACACACACACACACACACACACACAAGGTGCGATTTGTAAATTGTCGCAATTATTTTATTATTTCAAATATTCTTTAGGCTGAGTCCAGGACCATGGATTAGTTTTAAAGCTTTCATTACACCCGAGTAACGCCGGGCTATACTGCTAGTAATAACATAAAACGTTTTGTTGGAAGAAGTTCGTTTTTATTAAGTTTGAGGCCTTTTTTCTTCATACTATGTTGTTTTTAACGAATTAGCGGAAGTACCTAAACTTATGGTTTATAGTTCTTTCACACTCATTCACCATTATGATTTTTAGTGGCTTCATCGCCTTGCCTGAGGTGAAAAGATGAAAAAATAACGATAAAAAATAAAAGCAATAGTTAATAACTAATTAATTGTAAATTATTATAATTTCTTTCGTACTCTCCAAAAGCAACATAATCTAATTCTATTAAATTTGAACTTTCTCTTAAATAAACCATGTCTTTAAGTTCTTGACACTTCTGATGAAGTTTATTGCGTTTGACATTTTTCGTAGTCGTAAGCGTGTTCAAATAATAGAACAACATTTTTTATTGAAATTTAACCAAGCCCTTTCTTAAAACATCTGATAGGTTAACCATTTTTTTTCGTTCAATTTGGAGGATAATAATTCAATCCTACATAAATGTTTGAATATGATACTAAACATTGAATAAATAATCGTAACACATTTCAGAAATGATTTATTTGACGCCTTAACATTATGAACCACGGATTGGTTGATTTCACCTGCAGCAGATTGTAAACTGACATGAGTTGTTTGTTTATGTTTATTGGTAACTAGCTGAATCAAATTCCCGACTTACGAGGATTTCTCTTAGTAAGAATTTAAAAAGTAATTCAGCAGACGATGTTTTATCTACGATAACTGGATTTTTGGGCTATTTCTTTACTGGGTTACCGTCATTCGATATTGTTGCCTCTGGGAATAGTCTTTTTACCGTGGTTACCATTGTTTGTCAGCAAAGATGCAGGTATAGTATCAGTTCTTGTCAGCTTAATTTGATTCTCTCTGTCTATTTCATGCCTTTTCTAAGGGTATTTGCGCCTAAGTAAATTCGTTGCATTACTTTACTCCTATACCCTTGAGAAAGTTATGAATCCGTCTATTCTTCTTCCAGCTATGGGTTAAATAGCAGGGCAGATTGGGTTCTATAGACTTAGTTGGAAACCAGTCTACCGCAGAAAGTAATGGCAACCGACTGCAGGAAAATCAGTTAGTCCTGTCTCGAAAGAAACATGACCGCCCAAATGTGTATCACGTATGGAATTTAATTGTCTGATTGTCTATTTCTTTTTTTCCTTCCTTTCTCTTTTTTCATATTCTGACAGAAACCAAGTAATGTCTTTCCTCCTCTTTCCACGCAATCAAAACTAAATTTGGCGGACCTAAAGGAGACTACCACCACCTCTAAATTTGTTGTTTTTCTTTTTTTCTTTTTACTTTTTTCAGTGCAATCTTATCGATTACACCCTAAACTTTCCGATTGACAAAAAAAAAAAAAAAAAAAAAAAAAAAATTGGAAAAATTTCAATATTTCAACAATTTTAGTGGGGGTTCAGTTTTTCATACAACATTATAGTAAATCGATCCTCCATTTTGGAACCACTCGCCGGTACAACATTACCACCACCTGTAAATTGGTTGATTATCAATATTTTTTTTACTTTTTTCAGTGCAGTCTTATCGATTACACCCTAAACTTTCCGATTGACAAAAAAAAAAAAAATTTGAAAAATTTCAATATTTCAACAATTTTAGGGTGGGGGGGGCTAAGTTTTTCATACAACGTTATAGTAAATTGTTTTTTTTTTACTTTTTTCTGTGCAGTCTTATCGATTACACCCTAAACTTTCCGATTGACAAAAAAAAAAAATTTTGAAAAATTTCAATATTTCAACAATTTCAATATCCCCCCCACCAAAAAAAAATTGTGTAAATATTGAAATTTTTTCAAAATCTTTTTGATAATCGGAAATTTTATGTAATAACCGATAAGACTGCACTGAAAAAAAGAAAAAAAAATGAAAAACAACAAATTTAAAGGTGGTGGTAGTCTCCTTGAAGTCCGCACTAAATTTTCCCATTATTTATTAGGTATTGGCTGGGTGTAACAGTCGTGCGAACTAACGAAATTAGGGTAAAGCACAATTATACTAGGATGTTTTAAGTTATCCACCTCGCCTTGGACATCATCCGACTTTTTTCCAATTTCATTTTTATAGGAATTAATGAAAACCTTTTTAAAACATTATTTTCACTGCCGCCATGTCATAGCATTGTGGTCATGTTTTGCACGCCATTTTTTAGGAGAATATGAAAAATATTCGCCTATTCGATGACCATTAAGACGCTGACGGCGATTTTTATGGGTTAACGACCCAATACTCTGTAGTACACGGACCTTAGTCTGTGTACTACAGACTAAAGGAACCCTCCCCAACACGCAATATAAAAGTATATCATGTTATATGATACAATATATCTAAGTTTGTTTCGAAAATTTATCGCCATCGCTTCTTGGTCTTTTGACTAAGGATGGTTCAAATAATATTAAGCCCAAGCCCCAGCGTCTTACCTCCCCATCGAAGCAATACCACTCATTTGCGAGAGGGATGGGTCTACTGCCTGGCGCTTGAGGCGTCCCATAAAGAGAAGTACCGAGGGGGCTTGGGCAGTTTTCCACGGTATGGAACTCATTTTCAACTGAACTTGTGTCACATTCGGTAGCGACGTGGGCGCATTGAAAAATACCCACTTCTTGGCCTTTTGGCTGAGATCAAAGTGCAGTATATGTTCTTGTCGGTTTAATAATCTTATCTTTTCCCACTTCTATCTTCCCTCTTTATTTCTTCCATTTTCTCACTGAAACCAAGTAGTTACTTTCTCCTATTTCCACTTGATCAAAACTGATATAATCCAATATTTAAGATTTATTGGCAGGGCGTGACGGTCGTGCGAAGTGACGGAGGGAGAGGCAAGCACAATTATAATAGGATCGTTCATCATGTCCCTCCAGGTTTGGTTTCGTTTTCCTCTAATTCTTTTTCTTTGTATAGTTTCCTAGTTGAATTGTTCACTTATATTGCATATGAAATGTTTACACATATAGTATATTTTTTTAGTTGAATTGTTCGCTTACACTGCATATTTTCTAATTGAATTGATCACCCATATTGCATATTTTTCTAGTTAAATTGTTCACTTGTATTGTATATTTTTCTAGTTGAATTGTTCACTCATACTGCATAGTTTTTTAGTCGAATTGTTCACCCATATTGTATATTTTTCTAGTTGAATTGTTCACTCATACTGCATAGTTTTTTAGTCGAATTGATCACCCATATTGTATATTTTTCTAGTTGAATTGTTCACTCATACTGCATAGATTTTAGTCGAATTGTTCACCCATATTGTATATTTTTCTACTTGAATTGCTTACCCATATTGCATATTTTTTAGTTGAATTGTTAACTCATGTTGTATATTTACCTACTTAAGTAGTTCACCTAAATTGCATATGAATTGTTTACTTATATTGTTTTTTCTAGTTTATTTGTTCATTCACATTGTATAATTCTCTAGTTGAATTGTTCACCCGTATTGCATATTTTTCTAGCTGAATTGTTCACTAATATTACATATTTTCGTACCTGAATTGTTAATCTATATTGCATATTAATTGTTTACCCATATTACATATTTTTCTATTTGAAATGTTCATCAATATTGCATATTTTTTAGTTAAATTGTTACAGAAAGAAGAAAAATACTTTATTGCAGGATGTGAGTTGTGTTGCAGTGGACATCGGCTCGGAACGAGAAATTAGAGCCGAGTTCAAACTCAAGTTGAATTAGCAGCATTCACTTACGCGCAGATACCTTACCAGTCTCTTCTTCCTCCAGCTATGGGTTATTTAATGGAACAGATCGGGTTGCCTTGGTTGGTAGCCAGTCTACCGCAGAAAGTAATTGCAACCTAATGCGGTAAAAACTTTTACCCAGTCAATCATGTCCCTTTCGAGACATGATCGCCCTAAGCGTGTATCATGTATGGCACTTAACTGACTGACTGATATAGCATATGTTCCATTATTATAGGTTACAATAAAAGAGCTATTTTATATGAATAGCATTTGTGAGAATTAAGCTGTAGTGGCACGCTATCATATATTGGGGTGGCTTATATATTAGTTTGGGGATACGAAGTCCTTGAACCGGTCCTGATTATGGGAATGTCATTGAGCTGGAAATAGGATTTATTTTATATAATACTAGCAGTATAGCCCGGCGTTGGTCGGGTGTAATAAAAGCTTTAAAACTAATCCATGGTCCTGGAGCTCAGACTCTTTGGACGTTGGCACGAAAGACTAAAAAAACAATAGTTGTTTTCAGTTAAAGCGAAACCATAGACTGAAAGAAAAATGAATGGATGTAAGTCAAATTTTGATTTCCTGGTATCGATATCATATAAGTTTTTTTCGTCGTAAACTGAATTTTGAAGGCTAAATAAGTCCCCTGAGTAAATGGTATCATGGCTGAGACTAAGAACTACAATTATACCTACTTAGAGCTAAACCCGAAGCAAAACTAAAATAAAAGTGCTGAAAAAAAAATACAGACATACAGGCAGTTAAACAGACACACACACAAGCATCTTGCCTTTTATATATATATATATATATATATATATATATATATATATATATATATATATATTATCGATTTTCTGCACTATTGTAAGAACTGCAACCTTGACACTTCTAAATATCGTTTCTTATGTCTTTGTCTATGAGTGTATCAAATTTAATTAAAATCGGACCACTCCTTCTATAACCCGATTTTTTCGATTATCGATTTTCGAAATTTATCGGGGGTACCTCGACACAAAACCTAGCTAAGAACGCTCGCAGACGCTTATAGTACAACTGTGTAAATTTTCAAGAAAATCGGTTCAGCCGTTTCGGAGTCTATAGGTAACGGACACACACACACACACACACACACACACACACACACACACACACACACACGCACACTTATTTATAAATAAGTTTAAATTTCGCTTTGTCTATCAGCACGTGAACTGTTATGAACATAAAAAAACAAAAAGACAGGAGCAACATTATCAGGACAATTCATCTTAGAGTTAGTATTATAACCTCTTTGATCAATAACTTAAAAAAACAAAATCTTCCATAAGGTTTTTAAGTTAGGTTAACTTAATAACTTAATAACTTTATTAACTTCATAAATTATTTATATTAATAGCTTATATTAATATACTCTATTAATATAAGTTTTTAAAGTTATATTAATAGCTTATATTAATATACTCTATTAATATAAGTTTTTAAAGTTATATTAATAGATTATATTAATATACTCTATTAATATAAGTTTTTAAAGTTATATTAATAGCTTATATTAATATACTCTATTAATATAAGTTTTTAAAGTTATATTAATAGATTATATTAATATACTCTATTAATATAAGTTTTTAAAGTTATATTAATAGCTTATATTAATATACTCTATTAATATAAGTTTTTAAAGTTATATTAATAGCTTATATTAATATACTCTATTAATATAAGTTTTTAAAGTTATATTAATAGATTATATTCTATAATCTATTTATTTCCGGAAATTTTTCCCACCTGAAACTATTCTGCACATATACAAATCTACCATCCGCCCGTGTATTGAATATTGCTGCCATATCTGGTCGGGTGCCCCTGCTGCTCTCCTTGGGCTTCTTGACAAAATACAAAGGAGGATCTGTAACGTGGTTGATACTGACTTGGCAGACCGGCTGCAGCCGCTCTCACACCGGCGTGATGTAGCTTCCCTGTGCCTCTTCTACAAGTACTTTCATGGCTTCTGCTCCGAATAGCTTAGATCACTGGTGCCGCCTAAGCACGAATTTACACGAGATACTAGATTAGCAACTAGGTCCCACCCTTTTACAGTTAAACAAATAAGATGTAACCGTAAATTCTACTCCAACAGCTTCTTTTCTCGCGCTTCCCGCCTGTGGAACTCCCTTCCACAAGTCTGCTTTCCCGACAGTTACAATCTCTAGGTGTTTAAATGTAGGGTCAATAGACACCTCCTATCACACTAACTCCCAACTATTCTCACAACACTCTCATCTACCCAACCCTCATTCTCGGTATCCTCACCCTCCTATCACACACCCTCTGTTATTTCCTATATTTAATCAGCCTTTCTCCACTCTACGTAGCCCCCTGCACAGTAGTGGCAGTGACATGCCTTGCTCGGGGTGAAACGCTTATAAAAAAAAAAAAAAATTTAAACAAAACAAAGAGACACGTAGGGATATCTGCAGGTAGTTAGAAACAATGATTTTATAATCACAAACATTCATTTTCCAACGCTTCCTTGAAACACCAAACAGCCCTATAAAAATACTACCGAAAATTGTAGGACGGTGAACTCACGCCACAGGTCAAATGGAGAATCATCAAATATGCTCACAATCCCAACAACTTCAGGGACAGATGTGATCTATGCTTGGAGGAAAAAATTGTTATCATCAAATATAGGGATCCAAATGGACATTTTAATCAGAGAAATGAACTGATTTTTAAATGCAGACATAAAAACAGGTCTAGGATCTCTTAACAAGATGAAAATTAAACCTATAAGTTTGTTTTTTGAGAACAAACTGAAATGTCTCGCTTAAGACTTTATAGAATCGAAAAATTTTACAGTATTGCCATCATAGGTACTCTACTACCATGTTATTATTATCGCCATTATTATTATTATGTCATTTTTCATCATATTTCTGCTTTGGTCTCACTACCAACCAAGTCTGCGGGGAGACCTAAGGCAGGTCGTGGCGTGTTGTTATGGCTCCATTTCATGTTTTTCTATCTTCCCTATCTTCCCTAGCATTACATAGATAAAGTTTTCCTTAGTGTGTGGGCTGTACTTAATAAGACAATTTTTTGTATATCTCTTAAGCTGGGGTTTCCAGGGATTCTTTCAATGTGTTGTTTTGTTCCATTTTTTATCATTCCAAGTGCACCTACTATCACTGGCACAACTCTTGTTTTCAATTTCCACATGTTTTTCTATTTAAATTTCCAGGTCTTTATATTTTGACAGTTTTTCAAATTCCTTGATTGCTATGTTACAGTCCGCTGGACAAGCCATATCAATTAATAGACAAGTTTTCTCCTTCTGGTTTTTAACAATAATGTCTGGCCTGTTTGCTTCAATTTTTCTGTCTGTGTAGATGGTGTAATCCCATAGAATGGTTACATCTTCTATTTCTGTAACCGGTGCTGGGTGAGGTTCATACCAGTGTTTGTTTATAGATTTTCCATAATGTTTGCACATTGTCCAATGTAAATATTGACCAACTCTATCGTGGCGATTTTTATATTCAATTGGAGCAAGCACAGAACAGCCTGAAATTAGGTGGTCTATTGCTTCTTGGTGTTTATCACAAAACCTGCATTTTGGATCCATATTATTATGCATAATATTTGCATTTATTATTATTATTATTATTATTATTATTATTATTATTAAGGGTAGGTATATAGTTAATATATTTAAATATAAGTATATAATTATATTCTTTACAGTAAGCTTTTATATCTAAACTTATTTATAAATGGAACTTTGTCTGTGTGTGTGTGTGTGTGTGTGTGTGTGTGTGTGTGTGTGTCCGTTACCTACAGACTCCGAAACGGCTGAACCGATTTTCTTGAAAATTTACATAGTTGTACTGGAAGCGTCCGCAAGTGTTCTTAGCTAGGTTTTGTGTCGAGGTACACCCGATAAATATCGAAAATCGATAATCGAAAAAATCGAGTTATAGAAGGAGTGGTCCGATTTTAATCAAATTTGATACACTCATAGACAAATACATAAGAAATGATATTCAGAAGTTTCACGGTTGCAGTTCTTACAATACTGCAGAAAATCGATAATATATATATATATATATATATATATATATATTTTTTTTTTTTTTTTTTAATCATATCACCCCAAGCAAGGCGGTGACGCCACTGATGCGCAGGGGGCTACGTAAGGGTAAAAAGAATGGAAAAGAGAAAGCCGGAAACCACATCCTAAACAGGGAACAAGAGATGACCCTCTACACCTGTTCAATAGACGTGGGTGGAGTGTGAACCGGGCGATAGTTTAGTCTATCTACTCCAATTGAAAAAAAAATAAAATAAAAATAAAAATAAAAAATAAAAAAGGAAAAGAGTGAAAAGATTGGAAAAGAGAAGACCGGAAACCGCATCCTAAACAGGAAACAAGGGATGAGCCTCTTCACCTGTTCAATAGATGTGGGTGGAGTGTGAACCGGGCGATAGTTTAGTCTATCTACTCCAATTGAAAAAAAAAAAAAAAAAAAAGGAAAAGAGTGAAAAGATTGGAAAAGAGAAGACCAGAAACCGCATAAAAGGTAAGATGTTTGTGTGTGTGTCTGTTTATCTGTCTGTATGTCCTTTATACAAATTCACAATTTTTATCCGATTCTCACCAAACTTCACACAAATATTCTTTAGGCTGAGTCTGAGCTCCAAGACTATGGATTAGTTTTAAAGCTTTCATTACACCCGAGCAACGCCGAGCTATACTGCTAGTACATATATATTTACGCATCGTTCATTAAGTAATGAATTTGAACAGTCTTTTCTACTGGCCTATGTTTACATTGTATATAACACGTTAAAATCGCGCGCCCATAGCTCAGAAGCAGAATCGCCGCCTGATATCAATTCGATTGGGTTTCAAACATGGCTAGAAGCAATCGGGTATCTAACCGTACTGATGAGCTGTGATCTGTCTGCGGATGACTATATATATACTCAGGAAATAAAAGTTAGATATTTTTACAACTCCATTGGTAATACGATATTTCGCGGCCCCAGCCGCTTTTCAAATCAAATTCATACAGTAATGAATGTCTTAAATTTATCCAGACGAAGTCACGTGGGATAGAAAAGGGGAAAAGAAAGGATAAATATTAAAAAGAGAAAAGAGAGAGAAGGAAAAGTAGAAGAACAGAATAAGGGGAAAGGGGGTGGTTAACTTAAGGTATTTGATTTTAACTTTGGGCAACGTCTTCGACCTAGATCTTCGTTGGTGAAAGAATTGAACTTTGACCCGAGCTGCTCGTTAACCATTTTAGATGTATGATATTGAAGTTTGGAATTTAAAGATTAGGGGTTGAATTTACGCTCGACAAATAATTGTTAGTTTTTCTATTTAACTTTAATCGTAATGAACAAGAATTAATAATAATTAAGAATTGAAAGATTTAAAAAAATAAAAAATAAAGGAACCATTAAAGAGTATAATAACAGAATAACACTTTTTAGAGGTGAGTGAATAACTCAAAATATGTCATCCATAATAGAAATATATATATATATATATATATATATATATATATATATATGTTTCTATTATGGATGACATATTTTTAGTTATTCACTCACCTCTAAAAAGTGTTATTCTGTTATTATACTCTTTAATGGTTCCTTTATTTTTTATTTTTTAATTGAATTAATCCTTTTTCATTTATATTTGCTCTGTAATATTTTATTTTATTACATGGAACTCTCTTCCTGTATCATTTTTATCATTTTTTATCATTTTTTAATATTAAAATAAAATTTTTAATATTAATTAGGATCGGGTTTTTGGAATTTACCTTCCTGCTTTTTCCGCTTGGATTAAAGTATCTGAATTAAAATATATATATATATATATATATATATTAGAAAAAAATAGGGCTGTTCCAACGAGAGAAATTGGTATAGAATAAAAAGTGTGAGAAGCCGTGAACATTTTGTTTAAAATGTATATTTATTTTTATTGCTATTATACATGTTATGATATTTTAAGTGTCCATAATGGTATTTGTGACGCCTCACAAATACCATTATGGACACTTCATGTTAAATGTTGGTTGTGCAAATGAGTTACATCTAAAATAAATTTCATTTAAATCATTTCACGAACAACACCCAACATTGCCTGATGAAGGTAATCTATCTCGAAACATAGGAATTTCCGTGTCACAATGTACAATTAATTCATAATTATATGATTACAATAAGCTCTGTAATATTTATTATATTGAGCACTGTTTATAATAAAATGATTGCCGGGGTACTCAAATTAGTGAAACCTTGAGTCCTTTACACGTATATATATAACGACGAGCCGTTGTGCGAAACCGCGGTCGGTCTTGGCGATCTTGCTATTTTGTTAGTGTGTTTGCTCTGCGTTACTGCCTTCTAGTTAAATACTTTTCGGTTGTGTGTATCGAGCACTTTTCTTCTTCTGGTTGTTTGTTCCGTTAGAGGGTTTTTTTTTCTTTTTACTGGGAGGAACCGTATGTATTGTCGGTCCCACGCAGTTTTCTTTTTTTCCCCCTCTTTGCCCAAAGCCTTATAGCCGAGGGCAATAACGGATTTAGATCCTGCTGGTCATTCATAGTCTTAGAAAGTCCCTTCTATAAAATTTTGAGATTAGAATACACGCAGAGTCGGTTTAATAATAATAATAATAATAATAATTATTATTATATATATATATATATATATATATATATATATATATATATATATATAATTACGCTCTCACATCCTGATTGAGCACTCTGGAAGAGTGGTAGACTTTGTAAACAGTAGCTACTCCGGCATTTACGCACCGCTCATTCGATAATGAATTGGAGCACGCTAGCTATTGGGCGTGTTTATACGCGCTAAAAAACCTGCATTCTTCTACTGGACGCTCGTGGCCTAGGGGCAGAATCGCCGATTCGGTCTGGTTTCAACCCTGGGTTAGGAAGCGAACGTGGTCTAAGCCGTACTGATGAGCTGTAATACAGCTAAACAGATCTATCTGCGGATGACTATAGTATATATATATTAACTCCGGTCGCTAATAATTTTTGTTTTCTTAGTAAAAACTCAGTTTTAAATTTCCGACTATATTTGTTCTGAAGAAAGGTCTACAAATACCATTATGGACATTTAAATTATCATAACGTATATAATAGCAATAACAATAAATATACAGTTTAAACAAAACGTTCACGGCCTCTCACACTTTTTATTATATATATATATATATATATATATATATATATATATATATATATATATATATATCCGAGTGAATACAGAACGAAGAAAGAATTTTTACGACGTCCAAAACATTAATTGAAAACAGTGCACGATATATAATATATAAATGAGACATTGAAGTTTCAATGTCGAAACAAATGTACCTTTGTAGAGGATATATATAAAAAATTATGTACATTTTCTAAAATATAATTTATAATATATATATATATATATATATATAACATAGTGATGATTCACGTTTACTGTCTTATAGGAAAAACTATTAAAAAGTTGTAAGTTTAAAAATGTATTTTTTGAACAGTATTTGTTTATTTCTATTATTATATTTTATATTTCAGACCGGCCTCGGTCCTTCATAAAAAAAAAAAAATCTGTCGCTTTCTGCGTCACGTGATGTAAACAATCTCTCTCCACGGACGCTCTCGCGAAATACGTTTCTAATTTAAATTTTAAAATCATTTGTTTCTGATGAAGGACCGAGGACGGTCTGAAATATCAAATATAATAATAGAAATAAACAAATACTGTCAAAAAAATACATTTTTAAACTTACAACTTTTTAATAGTTTTTCCTATGTATATATATATATATATATATAAGTTTTTTCGTACAACAAAATGCCAATACATACTAAAGGGTAAGGTTCACGGTGAGAAATGAGAAACTATGAAAATAAATAGTTCAATTATGTCACTTAAGAACAGGAAAAGGATGCTTTTTAAAAGCATCCAAAGATCCGCTTAAAAAAAAAAAAGATGAAAAATTCGAAATCCGAGGCAAGCCTTTTGTCCGACGAAATTAGTCATCGGTATATGTCGGAAGAAAATTTAAAATTCAGTGATGAAAAATAGGTAATTTTTTTTTCTGAACATTACGTATTTTTCATGGCTAAAATTTAAATATTCTTCCGCCATACTTATAGCTACTTTTGTCTGATGAAAAGCTTGCTTCAGAGTTTTTTCTTTTTTTTAAGCGGATCTTTTGATGTTTTTTGAAATCTTTTTTTTTCTTTCTGTTTTTAAGCGATATTATAAAACTATTTGTTTTTATAGTTTGTCATTTCTCACCGTGGTCCTTCTTATATATATATATATATATATATATATATATATATATACATATATATATATATGTGTGTGTGTGTGTGTGTGTGTGTGTGTGTGTGTATTTATGAATTAATTTTACATTGCGACACGGAAATTTCTATGTTTCGAGATAGATTCTCTTCATCAGGCAATGTTGAATGTTGGTTGTGCAAATGATTTACATCTAAAATAAATTACATTTAAATATAAATCATTTTCACAACCAACACCCAGTATTGCCTGATGAAGAGAATCTATCTCGAAAAATAGAAAGTTCTGTGTCGCAATGTACAATTAATTCATAATTATATGATTAAAATAAGCTCTATAATATTTATTATATTGAGCACTGTTTATAAAATAATTGCCGGGGTACTCAAAATAGTAAAACCTTCAGCCCTCTTCACCGGATAATATATATATATATATATATATATATATATATATATATATATATATATATATCCAGGTGAAGAGGGTTTTACTATTTTGAGTACCCCGGCAATTATATATATATATTTTGAGTACTCCGGCAATTATATATATATATATATATATATATATATATATATGATAGATCTATCTATCGCCCGGTTCACACTTCACCCATGTCTATTGAACAGGTTAAGAGGCTCATCCCTTGTTCCCTGTTTAGGATATGATTTCTGGCTTTCTCTTCTCCGATCTTTTCACTATTACGTAGCCCCCTGCACATCAGTGGCGTTACCGCCTTGCTCGGGGTGATACGATTAATATATATATATATATATATATATATATATATATATATATATATATATATATTAACTCCGGTCGCTAATAATTTTTTTCTTCGTAGCAACTCAGTCTTAAATTACCGACTATATTTGTTCTGATGAATGGTTTGTCAAAAGGCCACTAGCAAGTATTAAATGTTGTGATAATTCTGTATCCTGTTTTATTAACAAAATATGATCCCTCCCCCCTTTTTTTAAAATGTATTATATCTTGGCGTGGTACTGGCAACTTGTTTAAATATATAAACATATTTCTATATGCAAATTCACAAGTTTATTCGCCTGAAGTAAGTCAACTTTGGACTTGAATCACGTGTAATGACACAAATACCATTATGGACACTTAATATATTCTACAAAAAGCAAATAATAATAATAATAATAATAATAATAATAATAATAATAATAATAAAGTTTTTTTAAATAATAATAATAATAATAATAAAAATGATAATTTTTTAAATAATAATAATAATAATTTTTTTAATAATAATAATAATAAGTTTTTTTTTTTTTAAACCAGCGTCTTTCTCTTTGAATTCCAATCGCGTCTCTGTCAGCTGTCGCTTGGCAACCCATTTGGGAGAAGGAAAACTCCGAACAATAACCCGCAACTCAAGGTGTTAAGCGTGCCGAGGAGTGGATGGATACTGAGTTATGAGGTCACAAACGATCCCCTACAGGCCTCGGGACCCTGTTTGTAAAAGACCGTTACCTAACGTGCCGGGCAACTTTGGGTGGACTTTTAGACCCGTGCGTCACTCGTGGGAAAAATATGAGAATTACAAATAGAAATAAAAGTCCAGTATGGCGCTTCCAGTGGATAATCAGGGAGCCCGTCCTTCTGGAGGGAACCTACCTGAGGTCGAAAAATCTGCCATAGGAACAAACCCCTACACAAAGAATGAATCTTCAGGACCCCACAACCAGGATAATCCTAATGATGGCCCTGAAAATTCTCCAGCTAGATCTATAACCGTATATTTAAAGAAAGAAAAAATAAAATGGTCACGTGAGGAGTACAACGTCATTATGACTCCATTTCATGAATCGTTACTCAAACAAAGAAACATCACTCACCAAACATATGACATTTGGCGAGAAAAGGTTGGACAAACAAATAGAAAGTACATTGACGAAAATAAATTAGCCAATGTACGAAGATACATCAGGCGAAATAACTGATTGACAGAGGCTGAAATTAATGAGATTAAAAGAATTGTAACCAGAATAGACGAATCAACAAAATATGAAAAGGAACCGTAATCAGAAATAAAAAGTAGAAACATCAAACAAACCACAGGTCATAATGTAGAAACCGTGATATACACAAATCACTGTGAAGATAATGCTGTAAGTTTAGAAGTGCTGGAAATATGTGATCTGAGTCAGTTACAAGACAGCAATAAAACGAGTTCAAAACACATTGAACAGAATTATTTTGCGGAAAACAAGAACAGTATACAAGAAGCCAAGGAAGAAATCAAGAACCATATAAGTCAGATCCAAAATATTGCAATGGAGGAACGAGAACAGATCCCAAAATTACAACCAACAAAGCATAACCTTGAAACTATTAAGCTCTACAATGCAGCACTCAAATTAATTTTGGATGAAGAAGACACTCATACAAAAAAATTGAACATCGAATTATAAACAAGGCAGTCTCGCAGACACGAAGATTCACCTTGGAAAAGAAAAATAGAAAAAGAAATCGAACAACTTACAAGTGAATTATCAGTACTCGATGAACTGACAAGAGGAATAAATGTAAGAACTAGAAAAGGCAGAAGATTCGAAAGAAAATACAACATTAGAAATGAAAATGAAGTCCTATCAACTAAGGAAAAAAATAAAGCAAACAATACACTGAAGGCTCAAAGAATAAGACGTTACGAGAAAAGATCAATATTCTACAAACAAAACAAGATTTTTCAAACCGATGCAAAGAAATTTTACAGGGAAATAGGTAAAAAAAGAATTGAAGTGACAGTCCCCTGCCAAAATGGAAGAAGTTATACAGTTCTGGGAAAAAAATATTGGCTTACCCTAAAGAACATAACAAAGAAGTAGACTGGATTGTGCAAGAGATAGACTGAATGAAAAATAAACCAGAACAGTTATGGGTTGGAATCACAGAAGAGGATGTTAAATGTGCACTGAAAAAAGTACACTATTAGAAATTTCCAGGAATACATAAAATTCCTAACTTTTGGCTATATTATTTAAATACAGCACAAATAAAATACTAGCCAAAGAACTTAAAGAAATGGTTAACGATCCCACTAAAATTCCTGCATGGATGACCAAAGAAATTACATTTCTTCTACTCAAGAATAGTGACACAAACAACCCGAAAAACTACAAACCAATTACATGCCTTCCGACAACATACAAACTATTAACATCTTTTTTAACAAAACAGACATATTTCTTCTTGGAAAGAAATAACACACTACCGCTTGAACAAAAGGGTGCAAACGTGGCTGTCACGGATGTAAAGAACAATTACTTAATAACAGAATGATCCTGGAAAACTGCTACAATGCAAAGAAAAATCTTAGTACTGCCTGGATAGATTATCGTAAGGCATTCGATGGTGTACCACATTCCTGAAGCTTAAAAACTTTAAATATATACAATATATCATCCGTCATCATTAATTTCATCAAACAATGTATGTCGATATAGGAAAACAACCATTTACCTCAATCATATAAATGGAACCTACAAGTCTGGTGAAATAAACATCAAAAGAAGTATATTTCAAGGTGACGCTTTCTCTCCCTTACTATTCTGCATATCATTAATAGCACTAACCAGTCAATTTAACAAGACAGAATGTGGTTATAAAATAGGCCAAAAGAAAATAAGCCATCTATTTTACATGGATGATTTAAAGTTGTATGCTAAGAATAATAACAAGCTGGAAGATCTTCTGCAAACTGTAAAATGCTTCAGCGAAGACATTGGAATGAAATTCAATTTTAATAAATGTGCTAAAGCTACAGTTTTACGAGGATCGCTAAAACAAACATCCTCAATTAGCTTAGACCCTGTTGTAACAATAAAAGATTTAGAGCCAGAAGAATCTTATAAATACCTAGGTGTAAATGGGAGTGAAAAATTCACCATAAAAAACGAAATAAATAGTGCGTAAAAAGTACTATAGAAGGCTAGGACTGATATTAAAAACTGAATTGAGTTTTTAGAACAGAATTATGGCCATTAATGGCCTTGCCATCCCACTTGTCCAATATAGTTTCAACATCTTAAACTGAACTCTAAACGACATCAGACGAATGGATTCTAAAACAAGAAAGATTCTTTCTAAGCATAAGATGCATCATCCAAAGACTGATGTAGACCGTCTATACATACCCAGTAAAGAAGGTGGAAGAGGTCTTATTCAGCTAGAATTGTCATACAAGACAACAACTATTGGCTTATTAACATAAATAGAAAGAACAAAAGACTGGATGATACAATTAGCAAGGGAACATGAAGAAAGAAAAAAATATTCAATAATAAAAGAAAGAAGTAAATACAAACACGATTTACATTTAGTAAATTCTGTAGAAAAGCAAAACAGAAGCCAAGAATCAACTATTGCGGCAAAAAATATGAAAATGAAAGCCAACGATAAAGCTCTTGAAAAAATGAAACAACGCTGGCAAGACAAACCTCTGCATGGCCAATATCCAGAACGTGCCAATAAATCCAATGTAGATAAAGTTGATACTCATCGATGGTTACGTGCATCTGGATTAAAGTCTGAGACTGAATGCTTAATTCTTGCAGCGCAAGACCAAAGTCTTTTCACTATGAACTTATAATAACATCAGGAGGCGGTGAAATTTGTATTACGAATTGTAATAATTTAAAATCTTTTTTTATAAATCGAGCACTGTTTTAAATTAATGTTTTGGACGTTGTAAGAATTCTTTCTTCGTTCTGTATTCACTCGGCTACACACACACACACACACACACACACACACACACACACACACACACACACACACACACACACACACACACACATATATATATTATTTATTCAGAAATTATAATATAAATATGTTACAATATCACTACAAAAGTAACTATTTTGTTTCGACACTTCTTGTGTCTTGTCAAGTGATGTGGGTTATTTAAATTGAATCTATTTGATATATTTAAATAAACCACATCACATATAAAACACATCACATATATTGATTCAATTTAAAATAAACCACATCATTTGACAAGACACAAGAAGTGTCGAAACAAAATAGTTACTTTTGTAGTGATATTGTAACATATTTATGTTATAATTTCTGAATATATATATATATATATATATATATGTATATATGTTACAGTTTCTGAATAAATATAATTAGCGTTACTTTACATTAAGCACTTTTTAAAAAATAGTGTTTCTTTGGACAAGGAATATTATTCCAATAATACTTATGTATATATATATATATATATATATATATATATATATATATATATATATATATATAATTTTTAAAATATAACTCGTTTACAAATGAAAACTATTCAAAAGTTGTACAATGTAATTGTATTGAACGCTTTTAGTACAACTGTGTACTGATCTAATTTAATTATGACCAAAAACTAAGTAATTATATATATATATATATATATATATATATATATATAAAAGAGATAATAAATATAGTCGTGTCAAAAATCTTCCACGTATCTACGAAGAAGGGAAAAAATGGTTTCAAAAAGAAAGAGCTAAATACACGAACATCAGTAAAGTACCGAGTTAGCACGCAGCCCAAAGAAAAAAACAATCAACTAACAAAACCAGCCTTCCCTGACGATTCATTCAGGTGAAACCTAGCTAGGTTGTCTGGCTCACTCTGTATTCTTTATATATATATATATATATATATATATATATATACAAATAAATAAGGGACGAAGAAAATATTAACAACGTTGTGTGTGTGTGTGTGTGTGTGTGTGTGTGTGTGTGTGTGTGTGTTATTAAATTAGGATAAAGAAATCCTGACAAAGTTTTAAATTTGACATATGGGAAAGATTTTTTTTTAATCGTATCACCCCGAGCAAGGCGGTAACGCCACTGATGTGCAGGGGGCTACGTAATAGTGAGAAGATTGGTGAAGAGAAAACCGGAAACCATATCCTAAACAGGGACCAAGGGATGAGTCTCTTAACCTGTTCAATAGACGTGTGTGGAGTGTGAACCGGGCGATAGATGGATCTATCTACTCCAATTGAAAAAAAAAAGATGAGAAGATTGGTAAAGAGAAAGCCAGAAACCACATCCTAAACAGGGAACAAGGGATGAGCCTCTACTCCTGTTCAATAGACATGGGTGGAGTGTGTATCGGGCGATAGTTCAGTCTCTCTACTCGAATTGAAAAAAAAAAATAAACAAAATTAAAGTGAAAAGATTGGAAAAGAGAAAGCCGGAAACAACATCCTAAAAAGGGAACAAGGGATGAGCCTTTACTCCTGTTCAATAGACGTGGGTGGAGTGTGTATCGGGCGATAGTTCAGTCTATCTACTCGAATTGAAAAAACAAAAAAAACAAAATTAAAGTGAAAAGATTGGAAAAGAGAAAGCCGGAAACAACATCCTAAACAGGGAACAAGGGATGAGCCTTTACTCCTGTTCAATAGACGTGGGTGGAGTGTGTATCGGGCGATAGTTCAGTCTATCTACTCGAATTGAAAAAACAAAAAAAACAAAATTAAAGTGAAAAGATTGGAAAAGAGAAAGCCGGAAACAACATCCTAAACAGGGAACAAGGGATGAGCCTCTACTCCTGTTCAATAGACGTGGGTGGAGTGTAAAATAAATGAAGTATGTTTACTTCATTCTTTTGCTTTTGCATTTGATGAAACCTGAAATGGCGAAATCAAATCCCTTTTCATGAAGCGTTTAGGCAGATACATTATTTCATGGTAAATCGGAAATATAGGCCTATTTTACGCGAACCATCATCAGCTTACGTCTTTATTGTACAGAAGATTTTACACGACGATTTGTGTAAAATCTTCTGTACAATAAAGACGGAAGCTGATGACGGTCCGCCTGAAAGTGGCCTAAACTTCCAATTTACCATGAAATAACGTGTCTGCCTAAAATTTTTCTTATATTTGCTCTATATGCATTTATATACATATATATTTAGAGCTCTCTTAGAGAATCATCCTACCACTGTATGACAGGATACTCCTTTGGATTCTTCTATATCTACACCGCATGCTTATATATATATATATATATATATATATATATATATATATATATACGCATCGCTCATTCAGTAAAAATGAATTTGACCACTCTAGGTATTGGGCGCGTAATATGATATGCGCTAAAAAGACTGCCTTGTTCTACCGAACGCCGAAAGGGGTGGAGTCGCCGACTGACACCAAATCGGTCGGGTTTCGAGCCTGGGTTGTGTAGCAATCGGAGTCTAACCGTACTGATGAGCTGTGATACAGCGAAACAGATCTGTCTGCGGATAACAATAATATATA
Organism: Ascarosepion bandense; assembly: GCA_037127315.1. NCBI lineage: Eukaryota > Metazoa > Mollusca > Cephalopoda > Sepiida > Sepiidae > Ascarosepion > Ascarosepion bandense. The sequence goes on along the minus strand of JBBBDQ010028353.1, from coordinate 388,556 downwards.
TATATATATTTTAAATCAATCACATACAAGCTTGTTTCGCTGTTTCACAGATCATCAGTGTGACAGATATATATATATATATATACAGAAAAGTGAAAGAACACGTAGATTAAAAACCCAATGTTCAAGCATTTACTTTTATAAAGAGTGCTCGATATTGAGTAGACCTTACAATATATATATATATATATATATATATATATATATATATATATATATATATATATTTTAATTCAGATACTTCAATCCAAGGGAAAAAAGCAGGAAGGTAAATTCCAAAAAACCCGATCCTAATTAATATTAAAAGTTTATTTTAATATTAAAAAATGATACAGGAAGAGAGCTCCATGTAATAAAATATTACAGAGCAAATATATATTAAAAAAGGATTAATTCAAAGAACATTCAACATCTTTGAATTAATCCTTTTTTAATATATATATATATATATATATATATATATGCAGTGAAAAACAAAAATAAAACAAATCTTGATAATTGTTGTTGTTCTTCTATGTGCTCTGTCCCTTCAGGACGTAGGCGATCATGGATCTCCACGTCTCCCTATCCCTTGTGGCTCTTAGTATGTTTGTTCCTGTTGCTCCTGGCAACCCCCGTTCCGTCATCCACCTGATCAGACCCTGCAAATATGTTATCCGATGCCTTCCTCTGTCTCTCCTTCCTTCTATCTGTCCAGTCAGTATCAGGTTCTCCAGGCTCTCCTTCCTCATTGCATGTCCCAGGAACTTTAGTTGTCTCTTCCTGATGCTCAGCATCAATTTCCTTTTTGTTGCCATTCTTTCTAACACTTCGTCGTTGCTTGTATGCTCAGTCCACGATATCCGTAGCATCCTTCTGTAGAACCACATTTCGGCCGCTTCCAGTTTTGTCCTCATTTTCGATGATATTGTCCAGCATTCACAGCCGTATTGAAGAACTGACATCACGTAGCAGTCTAGCACTCTTTTCTTCGTTTCTATTGAGATTTTCCTGTGTGTTAGTATTTTGCTCATCTTCTGGAACGCGTCCTTTGCCATGCTAATTCGCCTTCGGATCTCCGTGTCGCACTTTCCATCTCCTGTTAGAACACTTCCTAAGTACTTAAATTCTTGGACTTGTTTGATTCTGTTATCCCCTACCTGTATTTGGCATTTTGGGTTGTATCTTTTGCTGATGACCATGCACTCAGTTTTCTTAAAGTTTATTTGTAGTCCTTTCTTGTCACTCTCCACTGCTACTTTCTGTATGTGATCTTGCAGTTTCCTTTCCGTGTCCGCAATCAGTACTGTATCGTCCGCGTATCTTATGTTGTTCAGGTTGTGGCCTCCAATAACAAATCCTGGTGTGTCATCTAGGGTCCTCAAAATATTCTCGCTGTATAGGTTGAACAAATCCGGTGAAAAGACACATCCTTGTCTTACGCCTTTTTCTATCTTTGTGTATCTACTGAGGTCGTTACCTGTCCGTATGCAGGCCGTTTGCTGCCAGTAGAGATTCTTGATTCTTGATTCTTGATTCTTGATTATTCTTATGCTGTCTTAAATGAAACTCTCGCTCTCTCTCTTTTTCTCTCTCTCTCACTCCCTCTCTCTCTCTCTATATATATATATATAGAGAGAGAGAGAGTGTTAAATATATAGCTTTAACAGTTGCCTTTAACACTTAGCTTCAAGAAAAGAGGTGCAATGATGGGTCTTAACTGGACCTAATTTTAAAAAATGTAGATGTATCATTAAGTATATTATAGATCTTTAAGACTTAATCCGAATAGTCCAATAGAACAACAAAGGGATCTTTATCAGGTTTAGTAACAACCAGGTTATAATAATTCTTTATATTCTCAATTACTCGGCAAGGTTGTTCTCCCCATTTAGACCCAAACAAAGAAACAGTGGAACCAGCAAAATAATGGGCATAAGAGACTCAGCAGAGCGAGACGTATGTTTATGAACTTGTGCAAATAAAACCTGAAACTCTGCAAAAATTTTCTCACGGTCCGGCCTTGGAAAAGGAATACAGAAATCAAAACCATGAACAAGAATACGAGTCTCTAACTGAGAAGGCTCACACGAAGAAAAATTAATGATAATACCATCTCCAGTAGGTTCATCACTTCATCTAAATCACTTCATCTAAATTACCAACCAGATAATTTAATTTTGTCTGCATAGTCACAGACAATTTTTAACACCAATTTTGTGTGTATAGCCAACTAACCGGGAAAAACGAATTTGATCAAAATAAGAGATTGTTAACACACACTTCTTCCACTGATTCTTATAATTACAAATGAGAAGCAGAATTCTTTTGAAAAAAAATTTTTTTTATCGCATCCTCCATAAAAAATCTTCTCAATTTTTAGACCAGAATGAAGTTTCGAATTTCTAATTCTAAACAAAATATGGGAGGAACATACATGATTATTTATACACTCTCAAAGACAATCACGATGGAATTTTAGCCGTCGCGTGTACTTCCGCTTTAGATATTTAAACAAATTTTTTTGTTCTACAAAATTGTAAGCAGAGGGATTGTTTGCTGGGTTTAAATGTTATTGGGTTCTAGTTTGCCTTGTACACTTTTTTTCTCTCCATTAGTCAGCCTCTATTTAAGTTACACGTTTCTTATTTTAATTCCCAGAAGTAAACTTGATAAGATTGAAACGAAACCGGTTGATTATGGTTATTAGAATTTACATTAAAAATGCCTTTTAAATTACGCTTATTCCTTGATATATATGTGCCGAATGACACACATTTTCGTAATAAAAATTTATCGTAAATAATCAGGCCAGTAGATATAAATATATAATACTGTTTAATTAAAAAAAAAAAAACTAATATCTACTTAAATACGAGTATCGATAAAAAATAATGTTCAAACAATTCATTATATATTATAAAACATTCAAAACAATTGACCTCATAGTCTTTAATAACTCTACAAGCACTAAACTAAATTCTCTACAAAAAAACAATGTAGTGTACCAATGTACATGCCCATTCAGAGATTGTATCTCTGGTACTAATAAAAAACCCAGTACATATATTGGTTTTACTACAACCACGTTGTCCTGTAGACTTACCTGTCACCTTTCTGATCAGAGTACAATTAAACAACATTTTTTTTTATTTAATCGTATCACCCTGAGCAAGGCGGTAACGCCACTGATGTGCAGGGGGCTACGTAATAGTGAAAAGATTGGAAAAGAGAAAGCCGGAAACCACATCCTAAACAGGGAACAAGGGATGAGCCTCTTAACCTGTTCAATAGACGTGGGTGGAGTGTGAACCGGGCGATAGATAGAAATATCTACTCCAATTGATTTTCTCAGAAAAACATAAACTTGTAGGTAATATCAGACAGATTTTAGTCAACAATACAATAATCCTTACTCATACACACAGTAAAAAGAACTTTCAGATATTGGAGGCCATGTACATTAAATCTAAACAACCCACACTTAATAAAATCACTTTTAAATCTGGCCATAACATATTACATTGCATTTGAATACATGGTTCTGTTGTCATTTCGCGCTATCATGCGGTGTGACGTCATAGAACCGCATTGCAAATTTGCGAACTGCGTGTATTATTTTTGCTAACTATTGCCGTTGCTTAGCGGAGTTTTATGTCAACACAAGATAAAATCGTCGGTAATGGTGGATGTTATTGTGTTACCGTCTTGGTGACCTCTCTGAAGATGGCTCATGTGAGCCGAAAGCTTAGAACCATATTAATAAAAATTATCCAAATGTTGGAGAATTTTTGTCTTTATTTTCACCTGAAATTAAAGCCAAAATACGACGTTTAGAACGGCTCATGATTAAACATAATAGATATTCATTGTCTCTTATATTTAACAGTATATGTTTAGAATATATATATATATATATATATATATATATATATAAACTTATTTATAAATGGAACGTTGTCTCCGTGTGTGTGTGTGTCCGTTACCTATAGACTCCGAAACGGCTGAACCGATTTTCTTGAAAATTTGCAGTTGTACTATAAGCGTCTGCGAGTGTTCTTAGCTAGGTTTTGTGTCGAGGTACACCCGATAAATATCGAAAATCGATAATCGAAAAAATCGGGTTATAGAAAGAGTGGTCCGATTTTAATCAAACTTGATACACTCATAGACAAAAACATAAGAAACGATATTCAGAAGTTTCAAGGTTGCAGTTCTTACAATAGTGCAGAAAATTTGATATCGATACCAGGAAATCAAAATTTGACTTACATCCATTCATTTTTTTTTCAATCTACGGTTTCGCTTTAACTGGAAAGAACTATTGCTTTTTAGTCTTTCGTGCCAATGTCCAAAGAGTCTGAGCTCCAAGGATTAGTATTAAAGGTTTTATTACACCCGAGCAACGCCGGACTATACTACTACTAGTATATATATATATATATATATATATATATATATATATATATATATATAGATAGATAGATAGATAGATAGACAGACAGTAAAGAAAAAGAACAAGGAAGAAACGTACCTCGATCTAACATATTTGACTTTTATTAAATCCTTTTTGGAGACCTAGAGAAAAATGAAAAAAATAACACACACACATATATATATTATGTTAAAATATATTTGTTCGAAACATATAGCTAGCTAGCTAGCTAGCTAGATAGATAGATAGATATGAATAAATCCGTATTCAAATGATGTAATTGTAAAAACATTTAGTTTCGAACAAATATTTTTAACATAAATTCTGTTTCTGTCAAGGCACAATAACGGAACGATTCTCTTGAAATCATATAGATCAATCAATATACACAGAAGATTTTGGATCCGGCTGCATACTTATTGATTCAAGCTCTCTCATAGGTGTGTCTGTGCGTGTGTGCTTGAGTGTGTGTGCTTGGGTATGTGCTTCAGTGAGTGAGTGAGTGAGTGAGTGAGTGAGTGAGTGAGTGAGTGAGAAAAATGCAGATATTTAGTCAGAAAAAGAAGCCACCTTCATTTCGTCTGTTCGCAGCCAACGATCACAGCTGCGTGGAAGGCGGCCGGCTGCTGCCGATTTTGTCGACTGTTTATTTTCAGAAAACTCTCCTCATGCTGAAGCAGAGATGATTTCCTTCGGCTAAGTGACGTGTTTAAAGACCGCATTGGAAAGGGATCGAAAGCAGCATCTAGCATCCCCGCTTAAAAAATGAACGGAGACGGGCGTCGACTAACTTTCGAATATTAGTCCATCGATACATTTGTAAGTACGCTCAAACGCAACCTAAAACATGTGCACGTATACAAAAAGATAAATTAGTAGTAAAAGGAAACACACACAAACACACACACACACACACACACACACACACACACACACACACACACACACACACACACACGACGTATGTTGATTTTCAATATAAGAATATCGATTTTCTATCAATTTGAAAGCGTGGAGCCATACAATTTTCTTTGATTCCAACTCCAACTCACTTGTGTAGAACTTAATGAGGTTCAGTATCTATCTATCTATCTATCTATCTATCTATCTATCTATCTATCTATCTATCTCTGGCGTCCCTCAGGGCTCTATCCTAGGCACAACGCTCTTCCTTATTTTCATAAATGATCTCCCAGATGTGATCAAGAGTCAAGTAGGCATCTACGCAGATGACACCACAATTTACTCCCGCATCAGTAAGAAACCTGGCGTGGCGGATAAACATAATCTCGCTGCTGATCTTGAGAGGGATCTACATTCTGTGGCGAATTAAGGTCAGAAGTAGCTTGTAAATTTCAATGCGTCTAAGACCAAGCTGCTGTCTGTCAATCATCACAGGCAACCTTCCCTGCTTCCCATAAGCATGGACCAAGCGAGTCTCCTCGAGAGCAATACACTGCACCTCCTTGGCCTTATCCTTTCTTCTGATCTCAAGTGGTGCCACTACATTGAGTCAATAGCTTAATCCACTGCTAGGAAGGCTGGGTCACTGTATCGGGCCAGGATGTTTTTCCCGCCTGAATCCATCCTGCATAGATACAAATCAACCGTTCGTCCGTGCATGGAATACTGCTGTCATATATGGTCAGGCGCCCCTGCTGTTCATCTCAGTGTTCTTGACAGGCTCCAAAGGAGAATCAGTAATGTGATAGTTATCGGCTTGGCGGCTCGACTGCAGCCATTTCCCCACCGACGGGATGTGGCTTCCCTTTGTCTGTTCTATGAATACTTTCATGGCTTCTGCTTCAACGAACTTAAGTCACTGGTGCCTCTGCAACAGGTGTTTACTCGTGCAACCAGACTGGCAACTGGGTCTCACTCATTCACAGTTAGATCAACCAAATGCAGACGACAATTCTACACCTGCAGCTTCTTTTCTCGCACTTCCCGCCTGTGGAACTCGCTTCCATATTCTTGCTTTCCTGACGGCTACAACCTCCAGCAATTTAAATGCAATGTCAATACTCATTTCTTAACAACTTGACTCTAGTTTTTCTTCACCACCCTGTATATCCTTTCCTTTCTCTCCACCTTTGCAACTGTCATCACACCTGTATTTCCATCCTTCTCTTGCTCCTTTCTAAATGGTTCGTCTTTTTCTTCACTCTCTTCTACCTAATCTTTTTACTCTTATGTAGCCCCCTGCACTATCTATCTATCTATCTATCTATCTATCTATCTATCTATCTATCTATCTATCAGATAGATAGATAGATAGATAGATAGATAGATAATAAACAGAATGAAATAGATAGATAGACAGATAATAAACACAATGAGATAGATAGATAGATAGATAGATAGATAGACAAATAATCTGTTCATATCTATCTGATTCTCATTATCTATCTATCCATCTATCTCACTTGATTCATATTTCTCTCTCCTCCATCTCTCTCTCTCTCTCTCTCTCTCTCTATATATATATATATATATATATATAATTACATTTATTTATGTTACAATGGATTTGTACCTAAACAAAAGACTGCTTGCATCAACAGCCTCTTTCATGAGCAAACAATGATGGACATTTGACGGAAAGATTAAAGACGCTCCAAGAAAAAAAAAAAGAAGGAAACGCGTGCGCGCGCGCACACACACACACACACACACACACACACACACACATACACACACACATATATATATAGGGACTTTAAACCTTCTACTAATGCAAAAGATTAATAGGAATATAAAGTAGATGACATGGCAGGAGGAAAACGAGAATCAGTGAACAAAAAGAACCAACGGACAGGTGTCTCTGGTTTGACAGGCTGAAGACATTTTATTAAAGTACAACATTAACAACAGGTAAGAAAGTTGGCTTTTTCTGTGGCTATCTATCTATCTATCTATCTATCTATCTATCTATCTATCTATGTCAGTATGTTTCTATCTATCTATCTATCTATGTCAGTTTGTTTCTTTCTTTCTATCTATCTATCTATCTATCTATCTATCTATCTATCTATCTATCTATCTATGTCAGTTTGTTTCTATCTATTTATCTATCTATCTATCTATGTCAGTTTGTTCCTATCTATCTATCTATCTATCTATCTATCTATCTATCTATCTATCTATGTATGTCAGTTTCTATCTATCTATCTATCTATCTATCTATCTATCTATCTATCTATGTCAGTTTCTTTCTATCTATCTATCTATCTATCTATCTATCTATCTATCTATCTATCTATGTCAGTTTGTTTCTATCTATCTATCTATCTATCTATCTATCTATCTCAGTTCGGTTATATCTCTCAATATTTCCTTGTGAAATTTGTTTATAACACTTAATCAGTCTCAGACTTTCTCACTCGGTAATTGTTTATTAGAAATCGAATCATGTCTTTCGAAAGTCTTGCGAATGAGTTGTTAATATTTTAACGATAGGTAGGCCCACAAATATGCACCCGTTTTCGAAATTGTATAAGATTCGCTGAGTAAGGTTATTAAAAGTTTTTAGTGAGTTCGAAACCATATTTTTCATTCATTAATGCAATATCACGCATTTATCTTGAAATCAACACCTTTGCTGCTGTTGACGTAGTTATATATATTTGAGTAAATTAAATTATCTTCCATTGATCTATATGTATGTTATCATGACACCGTGAAATATCGGTCCCAAGCGAACGCTTTGGGTTGTCTCCAGACTATTTCAGTCATATAGAAGTGTATTATTTAAAGGTACGATGGGTGATGGAATAGAGGAATCGGGAGCCGAGATCGAATTTCAATCGAATTCATTACATGTGCTTACGTGCTAATACCCTTGAGAAAGGTATGATTCCATCTCACCAGCTATTGTTAATATATCAGAGCAGAATAGCCTTGCGTGGCAACCGGTCTAGGATATGTCAGAATTAAAAACCCGAGGGCCTAGCGTACAGCAAGAGGGCGATTTACAAACATATGCCATATGTCGGTCAAGAGATCTGAGAGGAGATTGTCCCCGCCTAGCTATCTGAAAGGATCATGAGGAGGAAGAATCAAAGTATGTTTCTTCTGCCCTCAGCTCCCACTCCGACGATTGAAAAAGTCTTATATATGGGTGTACAACACACAGACCGGGGTAGAGAGTAAAAGCGAAATATATTGGGGATGATAACAGGCTTAAACAGGTTGAGATTGCAGCGATTGGGAGTCGGTTCCACAAAGTAGTAGCTCTGGGGAAGAAGTTGCTCGAGTGAAACTTCCATCTCACCAGTTGATTACGAGGGAATGAGAGTGGCTCGCTACAATGAGCATAGCATTTCGGGTCTTAGCCGTGAAGGTTAGTTTGAGTTTTGTTTAACGGCATATCAACACCTCTGTGGGTTATTTAATGCCAAAAAGGTGGGGTTTTTGAAGAATTTTTTTTAATATTCGGTTATAGTGAGAAGGTTGATTTAGTCAGTTTTTAATGAAAAATTTTGGATTTTATTATTTTTTATTTTAGAAAATTGAAAATGTCTTCTAGTTTTGTATTAAACATTTTTTGCAGAGAATTTCTTTCCTTTAATAATGTGTTACGGCAAAAAAAATTTCTTCAAAAATGTATATATTTTTTTTTTCTAAAAGTTTATTTTTATGTACATATTTCTGTTAAAGTGTATTTTTATACTTTCATAGTGTTTTGACCCCAGTTTGGGGGTTAACTATTTGTCCATAGCTGGGACCCTAAAAGGTGCTACCTCTCCGGGTCAGGGTGGACCTGGGAACAACAGCAATCAAGAGGTTCTATGCTCCTCACAACCTCCAAATCAAGTTCAGTAGCTGTTATCGCTCTTTCTAGTATTGAAAGGGTTTCCTTTTTTGCTTTTTGTTTTGGGATGGAGTCATCATCTGGGTTATGTCATGATTTTCTCTTTGAGTTATATGTACTACACATTTTAGATGTCGCTGCTGTTGAAAGTACTCAAATGATGTGGTTAGAGAGGTATGTCTCGGTTCCTTTTAAATTGGTATTACAACGGGCTACCTGTGCCGGTTTTCACCCCTCAATTTACCGGCATATGCTTTTGCTGAAACTTCTCAACTGTTGTTATTTGGCATATTTCTATGTGAATATGTAGCGTTAGTCCACGAGGTTTTATGAAGTATGGTCCTCGCTGAGACCTGCAGGATCCACTCTTACAGACATTTTCAACTATTCAAAGCGGTTTCATACAGCCGACATTTTAAATATTTCTGTTCGAAAGCGTTCACAGCGTTCCTCTGTCTATATTTCTGAGATGAGATATTGTAACTATTTATTATTCAGCTTGTTGTCCTCATATTTGTTATCAAATTCACGACGTTTGGACCGTTGTACGACCAGCCCTTCTTCAGAGTCTGTCTATATTTCTGAAATGAGGTATTGTATTTATTTACATTGTTCAGACTGTTGTCCTCATCTTTGTTGTTATATTTTAGGCCGTTGTACGCTCCGTCTTTCTTCAGGATCTGCCCATATTTCTGAGATGAAGTATTGTAGCTATTAACATTGTTAAGACTATTGTTCTCATCTTTGTGGTCATATTCACAACGTTTGGGCCGTTGCAAGCTCCGGTCATCTTCAGGATCTGTTTCTGAGATGGGGTATTGTAACTATTTACATTATTTACATTGTTCAGACTGTTGCCCTCATCTTTGTTGTTATATTCACAACGTTTCGGCCATTGTACATTCCGGCCTTCTTCAGGTGATTAGAATTTCGAGCCGTACACTTTATTTCGTATCTAATACGAACTTTTCTATATACCATTTCCTTATCTCCTATACTAAATTTGTTGTAACTGATCCATAGGGGGAGGTATTTGTAGTGTTTAGTATTTACTAATTCTCCTTCATGGATTTTCATGATGGATTCAGGGTAGATCCCCGTCGCTGTTTTAATTTCAGTTCTAGACCAATGATAAAACAATGCAACTGTGAAAATGCTATTTTTTAATAATCCCTCTGTGTCAAAATGTCTTCCCGCCGATGTCATTCCGCGCGATTGCATTTCGGTGGCCTTTCCTCCAAACTCAAAATGTAAAGATATCTCGTTATATCATAAATATTAAAACAGGCTACCAGTTATCTTGCCCACATACAGTACTGTGCAAAAGTATTAGGACAAGAACTGTTTTATCTTTTATGAGGCATAAAAATAAAATTTAAAATCACCCCTGTCCTAACACTTTAGCACACTACCGGTAGGGGTGGTTTTCCTAAAATCCTCACTGAAATTCAAATACAGGGTGAAAAGCCAAACCTTTGTAAAAATTAGCTAACTAAAAAGGAAGAGGAAGAAAGGCTTTGGAATTTGAATTGTCTCCCACAAAGCCCTGATCTCAATGCTATTAAACATCTATGGGATATTTTGGATAAAAAAATTGATAAATTTAATGTTACTTCGCAAGACACACTTTGGGAACAAATACAAGCTGCTTGGCAGGAGATAGCATTAGATACATTGAAGAAGCTTATGATGTCAATGCCTGACAGAATGAAGGCTGTGATCAAAGCAAAATATTAAATTTATTTTTTCTTGTTAAAGCATTTGGTGAGTAAATCAAATAAAATTATTTTAAATTGTTTATTTTCTGTCAATATGCCTCATAAAAGATAAAATAGTTCCTGTCCTAATATTTTGCACAGTACTGTATCCCCATCAACTGTGCCTTTTACTAAGCAACCCTCTACTTTGAGTGACTTCTGAGCCTTGTACAAAGTTAACATCATTGCAAAGAAAAAAAAAAGAAAAACTTGAATCAACCGAAATGTGGTTCTACAGAAGGATACTGAGGATCTCATGGACCGAACATGTGAGCAACGACAAGGTATTGGAGAGGATGAAAAATGAAAAAGAAACATACTTAACATCAGGAAAAGACAGCAGAAGTTTCTGCGATATGGAATGAGAAAAGAGAGCTTGGAGAATCTGATAATCACAGGACAGAAAGAGGGAAACAGAGACAGTGGAAATCAACACGGGATAGATTTGCTGGGCTTGAGTAAATGGATAGTAGTGCAGGGTTTGGGAGAGGTAACAAGAAAAAGGGTTTTAAGAGCTACAAGGGGTAGGGAGTTGTGGAGGGTCATGATCGCCGATATTCTGAAAAGAAACGGCACAAAGAACAAGAAGAAGAACAAGAAGAACTTTTATATACCAACGAATTATATTTTAATGTTCGTTTCGACTTGTTTAATTAGGTTCCATGCGGTTACAATACACACACACACACACACACACACACACACACACACACACACACACACACACACACATATATATATATATATATATATTGTCTAATTACTTAGTTTCTGGTCATAAAAAGATTAGACCAGTGCACACTTGTATTAAAAATTGTTCAATACATTTATATTGTAGGTTTTTTTAAATATTTTCCATTTGTAAACGAGTTATTACGTGACCTAGGTTTCTACCATGAGTGGTATCTTCAGGCGATTTGCAATAAATCGTTTACAAATGGAATATATATATATATATATATATATATATATATATATATATATATATATATATGAAAATAAATAAAGTAGGTAAGATAAAGGAAAAACTTAACTTGAAGCAACTGAAATATGGTTCTATATATATATATATATATGAAAATAAATAAAGTAGGTAAGATGAAGGAAAAACTTGAAGCAACTGAAATATGGTTCTACAGAAGGATGCTGCTGGTGTCATGGGTCGAGCACATGAGCAATGATGAGGTTTTGGAAAAGATGGAAACTAAAAGAAAATCAATACTGAGCATCAGCTAAAGTTCCTGGGGCATCGAAGGAGTGCTTGGAGAATCTGATGCTATCAGGCCAGATAGGAGGAAAGAGAGACAGGGGAAAGCAGCGTGTACTTGACGGACCTGAGTAGGTGGATGGCAGAGCGGTGGTGTAACCGGAGAAAGCGCGCTAAGAGCCACCAGAGATATGGAGACGTGGAAGACCATGATTTTCTACGTCCTGAAAGGACAAGGCACATAGAACAAAAAGAAGAAGAAAAGGAGAAAAACTATATTTTTCTCGCCTACGTGTTTCGTTCTGTGACGAACTTTATCAAGGCAAAGAGTAGAAATGAATTTTCCGAGTTCGAATTACAGTTGAATTCCTTGCATTCACCTACGCGCAAATGTCCTTGGGAAAGGTATTAATCCGTCACTTCCCTCCAGTTATAGGTTAAATAACAGGACAGATTGGGATCTATAGCCTTGGCTGGCAACCAGTCTACCGCAGAAAGCAATGGCAACCTACTGCGGGATAATCTTCTGCCCAGTCAGTCATGTTTCTTTTGAGACATGATCGCCCAAGCGTGTATCACGTATGGCACTTAACTGACTGACTGAATATAATAGTTGGAATAATGATTAAGGCTTCTACTGGTCATAAAGTGGGGGATCAGTTTATTACATAATAACAATAGGAAACCGATCCCCCATTAATTACTACATAATAATATAATACATTTCTTTCCCCTCTAGCTATGAGTCAAATAGCAGAACAGATTGGGTTCTATAGCCTTGGTCGGCAACCTGTCTACCGCAGAAAGCAATGGCAACCTACTGCGGGATAATCTTCCGCCCAGTCAGTCATGTCTCTTTTGAGACATGATCGCCTAAAGCGTGTATCACGTATGGCACTTAACTGACTGATCTATAAAGAAATATTGTTAGCTATTAGAAAAAAAAAACTTATAAATATTAATAAAATTACCTGAAATATTAAACATTGAAAAAACCCTCATAGTTCATGTTTGGAGAAATTAAATATTAAAACTGATCCAGCCAGAGGGTTCAAGGTAATTAAATTTATTTACTGAGCCAATATGTATTACATTTTCAAATTTGTCAAAAACGTATGGTCATTTCAACGAGTGTATTATCGCAGATTCTCTTTTGCTATCACTCACTTCTAAGAAAAAAAACTGAAACCAAAAACTTTTTTTAAGTCCACTTAATAAATATTTTTCGTGAATAAATATTTTGATCTCTTGTTGATCGTTGTAAATACGCTTTTTAAAATTTAAAAATGCTGAATAAATTTCTTTAAAGTTAGGCCATTTTCCTATGTTCTCATTTATTTATTACAAGATTACACGGTAAAATTCTAATATGTAGATTCTGATAAGTGGAATATACGTTTCTGGCGAAAATAAGTCATGAATATGAGCTTTTAGTGAGCGACCACCTGTTGTATGCGACCAGTTTTTTATGGCAGTAGAGGTGGTCGCATATGACAGGTTCTACTGTATTAGATAATCTACAGAATGAGGTGGGGTTAAACTATGTAACTTTCAATTTTTTCCATCTACTCCTTGCTTTAGATGGCTCGGATTAAACAACGGGTTTTACATATACTAATCTGTCTTTAAAGCTGCTTTTCATTATTATTTTAATTTTTTTATTTTCATCGAAAATTTTAAGGTTTGAGGATAACCGGTTAATTCTGGTGTTGACAATGTTAGGTATGTGTTATTCGGGTGGTTGAAATTAACATTAATGTAGGTAGGGGTATCATTTTCTTTAAGGTAAGGATGGTAGGAATCGTCATTTAGATCAAGAGTGATGTTCAAATAACTGACAATTTTTAGATTAGAAGAAACTTTAATTTTAAAACAATAATTTTCTTATGGATTCTAATAGTTAAGGGTTCATTGCTATTAGGGATGAACATAAAACCGTCATCACGGTATAAGTCAATTTGTTTAGGGTCTGCAATTCTAATTATGGTATTTAAGATATACATGTCTACCTGATCAGCAACTTTGGCTGAAACATATGTCCCCATGGGGACATCAAATTGCTCGCAGAAATATTTAGTCTAGGTGGAATGGTCAAAAGTTAGAATCGATTTTCAAGCTGCAAGAATAATTTTAATTCCCCTATCAGTGATATCTACATAGTTTTAGCGAAGTTAATACAGCAATCTAAGTGTATTTTAGAAGAATAATAATGTACAATGTCAAATTAAATAAAATAAAATATTAGCTTTTACTTTAATATTAGTAAACCAATTAATGGTATCGGAAGATTTCTTCCAGAGATTAGAGTGGAGAGGGAATCGTAGTTCCTCAGTTATTCTTTTAATAATTTTCCTACAGATTAACCCTAAATAATTTTTAGTAGGATTAATGAACTTAGTCTCTAATTTATTATTAAGATTAGATTTGTGGTTCTTAAATTTTCTTATATATTTTTCATTTTTATTTTTAATTTAATTTCCTATAATTAATCTAAAATTAAGATTCCTTAAAATAGTTGTTTGTTCTTCTGATTGGCCATATAATTTATTTATATTATAGAACATATTATTCTTTTATCTCTTTTCATTGCCGAGCTAAAGTTTTAACGTAATTTTATTAGATTGTCCCAAAAGTTCGTAAACATTTGCAAAAAATTGAAATTTTACTCGCAAAAACAACAAAAATTATTGCTAAAAATAAAGACCATCATTTTCCAAGACTTTCTGCCATCGATCTGCAAGCTTTCGGATCTGGTCAAAGTACCATTCAGCCGGCTTCGAATCAAAGAATTCTTGACACGTTTCCTCGACTTCATCAAACGAGTCGAATCGGCGGCCCTTCAGAATTGAGCGGAAAAGGTCTTAATCTGATGGAGCACAGTCGGGACTGTAGGCTGGATGTGGCAAAACTTCAACGCCGTTCAACTCTTCAAACTTGTCTTTGGTCTTCCTGGCGGTGTGTGGCTTGGCATTGTCCTGCTGCATCAAAGCGTGCTTTTGGTTGATTAGAGCCTGGTACTTTTGCTTCAACTTTTCGTAGACCCGCTCAAGTTGCTGACAGTAAAGTTCGGCACTGATGGTACGACCATTCGGAACCAACTCAAAATGCACGATTCCTTCAAAGTTCCACCAATAGCACAACATGACTTTCTTGCCGAATTGATCTTGTTTTGGAACCGACGGTGTCTCTTGCCTTTTTTGAACCCATCTTGTCTCGATTGTGCTGGACCAGATAGACTCATTTTGCAAGTGTTTACGAACTTTAGGGACAACTTAATATTTTGACATTACTATTATTCAGGCACCTTTTAGATTGTAAATTTTTAATTGTAACTTTGGTAACTTGAGAGCCCGTGGATATTTGACCTATTTTTTAAAATCTTTAATTTATTTTAATGTATCTATTTTAACTTCCACCACTATTTGGCACTTTTTTTTTCTTCAGCCAAACTGACATATTTCTTTCTTTCTTTCTTTCTTTCTTTCTTTCTTTCTTTCTTCGTATTTTACACAAACACATACAAACAAATAATTGAATTTTTCCATAATGTCTAGGTTTCGCTGAAGAAACAAGTGATAAATCCACTCGTCAACAATTGTGAAATTATTGATGATAAGCGTTTGTTTTATGGTTCTTAATTCTTTATAAATATTATGGCCGAAGTGGAAATAAGTGTAGCACAATAGATTGTGTTTTTATAGGATTTATTTTATATATGTGGGATATAAATGCACCCTAACAAAACAAAAAAAGGCCCTATTATAGATAAATCACAAAACTGTCAACTATAATAAAAGAGCTATCCGTCCGTGTCTTTGAAGCCATGAGGATATAATTAGGAATTGGTGGAGTTAGGTTCCTTGACGCTTGAGTGCCAGTCGAGATGATCACCACCAGGAGATGTCAGCCTGTGCTGACATCGCATTCACACACTCCAACAACCACATTCTTCTTTCTCCTTCGCCGTCTTAATCAGATTCTCACAATTGATGACATTTTAAAAGACAGACATACACCAATAAATAAATAAGTAGCGATTGAAAACAGAGCAAATGACAGTTTTGTCGTGTTTAAAATAAGCTAATATCGGAATTAGGCAATAATGGAGGGCGTAGGCCTGATCTTTTAAAGTTGGGTGCAACATATAAAAGGTTAATCCGGCCCAATTGTGTAAGTAATAATAATTATTGCAATGACTTTTATTACAAATATAAATTAAAATATGTGTAATTAATAGTAAAATTTATTATATTGTTCTGCATTTCGTATCATGAACTGCTTTTGAAAGAAACCCAAATGGGCGGTCGAATTTGCATAATTCGACACAAGAAAACGACAAAAAAAAAAAAAATTCCTCGTCTTTTTTTTTGCCTGTGTAGACGATTGGCTGACGTCCGTTTGAATTAAAGCCACATTGTATCGTTGTGCTTTCGCAAGATCTCTTGTAAATTATATTGGGAATATATCAAATCTGTTCTTTTTATTGGTTTCTGTTACATTATACAAGGTGAGTTAAGTGATACAAGACCTGATAATAATGCCGTCTTTTGTTTGAAACACGGTGAACAAATAACCCACACGTACGCCCGAGATTTTCACGCCGTAGAAGATTTTATTGACTTCACTGTCTAAGCATGTGGACTAAAAGATATAACAACATAAAAAAATCCAATAAAAAACCCCCAAAAAACAACAACAACAGCAACAACAACAAAAGCAAAAGAAAACAAAACTAACCTAAAAAAAACATTGTCTAAAAGTTTCCGGTTCATCTGAATGGCATTTTATTTTCAGACATTTTAATACACCCTGAATTTATTGAGAATTCTATGTCGTTTCTTTTCCACAATCTATCTATCTATCTATCTATCTATCTATCTATCTATCTATCTATCTATCTATCTATCTATCTATCTTGTTCTGTTCATTATCTATCTATCTATCTATCTATCTCAGTCTATTCAATACCTATCAATCTCGCTAGCTATCTGGCTAGCTAGCTAGATAAATAGATAGATAGACAGATATGAAACTAACTAACTAGATAGATGGCGAGACATGGATAGATATAAAATGACTGAGATTGATAAATCTGTTTATATTTCTGAGATGAGGCATTGTAGCTAGATACACTATTAACATTGTTCTTTATTCCTATATTCCCGACGTTTCTTCTCCAGGTGATATTTTTTTGAATTCCGAACCCTTTATTTGATACAGGAAGGTAGATTGTTCTAATTCCACCTGCCATGACTTTGGATATCTCAGTTTCAGTTAGTCTTCATTGATAACATTACCCTCCAAGTTTTAATCTTTCACTCAAGGCCAGGAATTGAACTTACAACCCCCCTCTCTCTCTGGGTCAGTTCACTTCATGGATCACACAATCAAAGGTTTTAGCCTCAAGGATTCAAAGCAGTCCAAACAATGTAAAGTATATATATATAAGGTAACCAAAAAGTTATGTTAAGAAAAAAAAATAATGCTTCACAGGATGTGTAACTTATATTTAGTCTTCGAAGTAATCGCCATCGGCATCCAGCACCTTCTGCCAACGTGTCTCCAGCTGTTCAATTCCCTTGCGGTAGAACTCGGGGGGTTTTGACGCAAAGAAGTCCATGGCATTTTTTCGCAAGTCTGCTTCATTGGTGAAGGATTTCCTACGATGATGATTATCAAGGGAGTGGAAGAGGTGATAATCGGATGGCGCAAGGTCAGGTGAATAAGGAGGATGGCACAAAGTCTCTCACCCAAGTTGCTGTATTGTATCACTGACCACTCGCGCGATATGCGGCCTGGCATTGTCATGGAGGAAAAGCACACCTTTGCGATTCAATATTGCTGGCTCCTTCTGGCGCAATGCCTGTTGCACACGTTTCAATTGCTGTAAGTATAGGTCTCCAGTGACCGTTTGGCCCGTTGGTAGCAGTTCATAATGAACCACTTGACAGCAACCTGAGGAGACAACCAATGTCTGGAACGCTTGGGAGTTTCGTACAGAACCCACTTTTTATCAATGGTAAGCATTCGATTGAATAAGAATGCGGTATGGTGGCGAGAAAGCAGCGATACGCAGGCTGCCACTCGTTGTCCGTTGTGGACCTTCAACAGCGTCTGCGGAACTCACTTGCTCAGTTTTTATGTCTTACCTAGGCGATGCAGGTGAAGTCTGTTTCATCGGAAACGTAGAACTGTCTTGCAAATTCACCACACGTTAGACTACTGTCCTCTTCAATGGCCGCCTTCAGGACTCCGTCATTCAAGACCTGTGGTCGTCTACTGCGAGGCTTATCATGGAAAGACAAATCTCCTGACTTGAATTTTCGAAACCAACGCCTTGCAGTACGTTCATCCACAGCACTATCCCCAAACGCTTGACATATGCGACGACTTGATGCAGTTGATCAAGTCGTAAAGCGAACAGCCCCGAACGAGATATTTAGACGCTTCCATCCTTCTCACATCTGTCCGGCTTATAACTGATGGCCGGGCACAGTGCGCGTGTTTCTTATAACGTCTGATGTTCCTACTTCCGGCTGTCCGAATTTGAAAACAATTGCTACACGCATTTCGTATATATTTCAACTTCATTCAATGACTAATCAAAAAAACGCCCAGAACTTTTTTTGGTAAACTTATATATATAGTCATCCGCAGACAGATCTGTTTCGCTGTATCACAGTTCATCAGTACGGTTAGACAGCCGATTGCTTTTTACCCAGGATTGAAACCCGACCGAACTGGCGTCAGTCGGCGATTCTGTACACACACACACACACACACACACACAGAGAGAGAGAGAGAGAGAGAGAGAGAGAGAGAGAGAGAGAGAGAGAGAGAGAATCAAAAGACTAGGATAGATAGATAGATAGATAGATAGATATGAGACTACTGTGGTATATATGAAATGACTGAGATAGATTTGATATAAAAAGACTAAGTTAGGTAGACAATTCTTCTTTCTTCTTCGCCAATTTTCTCTCACCTCCCCCCCCCTCTATGTATTTTCTTACATCTTCCTTTTTGTTAAGCTCAGACGCCGTGTCACCAAAGGTTGTATACTTTACTTCCTACCTAAACCCGGCGCTTTTCTTTGATTCTTTCACCATGTATCTTTAGTTTTCTCTCTCTAGTTTTCTTCGTTTTGTTTTTTATTTCCTCTGTGTTCTTTTTATGATTCCCCATTCTGGTTTCTCATTTTCCCTACCTCCTCTACCTCGTGCACAAAAAAAAAAAAAAAAAATTGCCAATAGAAAGTTTATTTCCATCTCCTTTCAAAAATAACGACTGCAGCCACTTTCCCATCGTCGAAATGTGGCCTCCCTCTGTCTCTTCTATAAATACTTTCATGGCTTCTGCTCGGATGAGCTTACGTCACTGATGCCTCCTCAACAGGTGTTTACCCGTGCAACCAGACTGGCAACTGGATCCCACCCATTCACAGTCAGGTTAGCCAAATGCAGACGACAATTCTACTCCTGCAGCTTCCTCTCTCGCACTTCCCGCCTGTGGAACTCAAATCTCTTATACACGGGTTTCTCTTATATCAGAGTTTGGCCTATTTTATAGACATTACCACAGGCTCTAATTTGGGATCAGAGAAATTTTCTCTTATATCCGGGTTCATCTTATATCCGGGTTATCATCTTTGTTCCTTATATATATATATATATATATATATATATATATATATATATATATATATATATAGTGTAATTGTAATTAAAAGACACAAAACAGAAACCCAAAGTAAACTGGAAAATCCTGGAAAAAACTAGAACCTGCAACTTGCTTAACGACATCTGTCCTTTATGCTTAAGTGAAAAACTACACATTCTAAAGTACCCCAACAATGGCGATCTATTGAACCGTAGAGACGACTTAGCAGTGTTATGTACAACATTGAAGATATTTTTCGTTAAGATTTAATTAACCAAAAAATACCTCATTCACATAAAATAATCCCCTCGAAAAAGGTAATAAACACTCATAATTAAACATAAAAAAAACAAAAACAAAAAAAAACGAACATCGTATAAATAAAAGAAAATAAACTCACACAACATTAATAGCAACTTTATTCCATCCACTCATAGATAGTAGTAAAATAAAAAGTATCTACCCTTTCTTAAAAAACCTTACATCCCAACATAAGAATTACCCAGACAAACTAAAAAGTAACCTGTCCAAAACTAAGCTACTCCACACCCCTCTCCTGACCCAAGGCTGTATCACTATGGCTACAAACTGCCGGCTAAATCGTACTAAACCCCCATCCCACATTCACTTACATATCATATTACCAAAAATAAATCGTTTTCACCATTTATTTTTCATTTAAAGTTATCACCAGATGAGGGGCAACGTAGCTCCGAAACGCGAAAATTTTTTTGTAGTGATACTATGCTTTTATAAACCATTGTAACAAACGTTACAATATATATATATATTATGAAGATATTGATAAATAAGAAAAGACTGAGATAGATAGATAGATAGATAGATAGATAGATAGATAGATAGATAACCATGTCACCACCATACCCACACACCACGACGCCTTGGTCTTCAAGTTTTTCAGGCCACCGTAGTTACTAACTGATTACTCACTCGTTAACGCGTTGCTAGTGTGTCGCTAGTATCGTGTTGAAGTGCATAGTTCCACTCGATCTAGCTGGCGTTTGTCTGCTTCACGACCCTTCAGTTGTCTGCCACGTTGTGTTTTTGATCTCAGAGTGTGAGAAGATTCCTGGTGAAGAAAACTGGATCAAAGACCATGTCAACGGCGAAGAGCTACACAAAAAAAATTCTTTTGAATAAAGAATTAACTCTGGTTAAAAATGTAACAACGATTTGGTTTATATATGATTTGTTGTATACAACGGTTTTAACCCTTCCCACTTACTATTACAATCAAATGACACTGGTATCCCATTTTGGAGTTTGCCGCATATATTAGTAGTAATTTAAACTGTTATTGTGATGGGACCTACCCTTTTTGGACTATAATGAACTCGTCCTATTATTATGAATACCGGGAGGATATGCCTCTCGGGTTGGAGCTGAGTTGGGTTGAGTCACCCCGATCTAATACTTGGCAGTCCGACTGACGTGTAAACACACTTTGTATTTGTTCTCTCGTTAAATATATGTTTCACTAATACCTGAGTTCGTGTTTTCTTCCGGACCTATTCTAGTTCCACAACAGTTATGTTCTAATCTTCGATAACGTCTTGGTCAGGAAGTATCAGCGAACAATGTGACATCCAGTAGCAGTAATCTGAGGACTCTCCAATTTGCCCAAACCTTCAGCTTCGATGGAGACCTGCGCACGTCAGGGATGTGGGTGACTAGAATTTGGGCTCGGTTATCTGCAACCCATAACATCAAATTCTTATTCTAAAATTTTATATTTCAAAATCATCACTCGCTTGATTTAATAATCATATCGTCCCAAGCAAGGCATTTTACTGCCACTGTTTTGCAGGGGGTTACATAGGAGGAAAGTTATGAGAAAGAGTGACAGGTTATAGGGGGTGTCAGGAAATGGGTAAGAGGAGGATGATTGTGGCCATAAAGTGAGAGATTCGTTTATATATTGAATGTAATGTAGAATTGATCCCCCACTTTATATCCACATTATAATAGTACAGAATTTTTTTTATAATCATATCGCACTAAGCGAGGCATTTTACTACCATTGTTGAGCAGTGGGTTACATAGGAGGAAAGTTATGAGAAAGAGTGACAGGTTATAGGGGGTGTCAGGAAGTGAAGTGTCAGGATGAGAATACTGATGAGAGTGGAATGGACGGAGAAAAGAGCACGAGAGAGAGAGGTTGCAAGTTAGTGAAATAGGAGATGACTATTGACATTACATTTAAATTCTTGGAGATTGTAACTGTCGGGGAAGCAAGTAAATGGAAGGGGTGTGAAGCGCGGGAAAAGAAGCTACTGGAGTAGAATTTGCATTGACATCTTATTGGTTTCACAGTAAAAGGTTGGGACCTATTTGCTAATCCTGTGGCTCGAGTAAGTTTATATATAGTGGGCGCCAGTGAGCTAAGTTCATCGGAGCAGAAGCCGTGAAAGTATTTGTAGTAGAGGCACAGGGAAGCCACACTGAGTCGGTGAGAAAGTGACCGCATCTGAGCTTCCAAGTGGGTCTCTATCACATTACAAATTCTCTGTTGGATTTTTTCAAGGACACCTAGGTGGATAGCAGGAGCACCCGACAAAATATGGCAGCAGTATTCGATGCACGGGCGGATGGTAGATTTATATATGTGAAGGATTGTTTTATGCGGAAAAAAAATTCCTGGCCCTACACAGAGAATCGACTTTCTTAGCAGCGGAATTAGCTATTGATTCTATATAGTCATTCCACTTGAGGTCTGTTGTGAAATGTTTTCCAAATTTAGGGTTTGCCCTCATCTGAGACTGGTCAGAGAATTTAAGGTACTCTCTAACTCCAACTCTCTTTACGTCTCATCACGCGTCATTGCTTCATAGAGGTACTGCTGATCTCTCACATTTCCTTCTCCCACATTCTCAAATATGTAATCAAAAGTTTACTCCAAGGGCCGATACATCGTCCCCGAGATATAAATAGACTGAGATAGATAGATAGATAGATAGATAGATAGATAGATAGATATAAAAAGTATGAGATAGATAGATAGATAGATAGATAGATAGATAGATAGATATGAAAAGAATGTGATAGATATGAAAAAAAACTGAGATAGATCAATAGATAGAGAGATATGAACATGCTGAGATAGATAGATAGATAGATATGAAAATACTGAAACAGATAGATAGATAGATATAAAAAGTCTGAGATAGATAGATAGATAGATAGATAGATAGATAGATAGATAGACAGACAGACAGACAGACAGATAGATAGACAGATATGAACATGTTGAAATTGATAGATAGATATATAGATAGATATATATGAATATACTGAGCTAAATAGATCTATTCACGAAATCCGGTTTCGACATTTTTCTTTAAGCAGATGGTCAATCCTTTTTCTATTTTCGGAAAAGCAGGATTTAATACGTCATTGTGAATTTTTGCAGAAGTAAAGAAGAAAAATGATTTATATTCATAATTTATTATACGCCACAAAAAAAAAAATTCAAATAATTATAAAAATTCAAATAATTATGAAATAGCAGAGATGGATAGATAGATAGATAGATATAAAAAGAATGAGATAGATAGATAGATATGAAAAGAACGAGATAGATAGATAGATAGATAGATAGATAGATAGATAGATAGATACACAGATAGATAGATAGATAGATAGATAGATAGATAGATAGATAGATATGAACATGCTGAGATAGATA